>BQKN01000834.1:120131-175622 GCA_022839385.1 Asparagus kiusianus
ATCCTCGAGGCAGAGGAAGAGGGTCGGGAGCCGTTGTGGACGCGCATTATGACATCTACAGGATGCATTGAGTCATAAATAATATATGAATCTAAATGAAGTTGTTCGAGACGAAGATTAACTTTACCTTCGTTGATTGGGATGAATTCAGGAGCCTCACCACTGTCACCCACTTCTTTTAGTTTAACTAAAAGAATACAAAGCGCACAAGTCGTTAGAGGAGGTACATGTCCCGATTCATTCATTTCTTGGAATTCTCTTCCGAGTGGGGAGAGATCAGTACCTGAGTCTTGAGCCGGTAGGTTGATGTCTGAAGTTGGTGGAATACCAGTTACTTCTTCCCTCAGAGCATCCTGCATCTGTTGGACGAAGCTGGGCTCCTCAGTTTCCAGACCGCCCGGAGAAGCAGCATCCGCCCAAAATTCTCCCTCTTCTTGACTCCCTGCGAGGATTGAGTATAAGATAAACCCGATAAGAGCAAATAAGTGAGAATAAAAATAAATTTTTACCTTGTTCGGCGGAAGAAGCACTATGATCAGACGTCTCCTCTACAGCGGGAAGATGAACACGAGGCTTAGAGGTAGCTTTCTTTCGTCTTTTCAACGGACGTGCCTCATCCTAGGCTCCAGATCCTTCATGACGATGCTTAGTGCGTAATTCAGTTATGGGAGGGATCTGAGTTTGAGCTTGAGCGGGAGGTCGAGATCTTTGCCGAAGAGTAAGAGGCACTGTATCTTCCTCATCCTCTTCATCGCCACTAAGGACTTCCACCGTCATCCGATTGGGATGAGTCATAACGACTCTTTCTCTCTTTCTTCTCGGAGCATCTGGTGGTTGAGTAGGTGCGACAGATGGACGCACAAGCCCTCTCTCAAAGAATGAATCAGGGAGACCAGCTATCTCATCAGAACTCGAATCGGTCTCACCCGCCTCCTCAGAAGTCTCCGTTTTCTCGAAATCAAATTCTTCTTCACTACCAGCTGAACGAGCTGGTTCTTTGCCTTTCCTCGATGATTCAGCGGCCTCTTTCTTTTGGGGTGAAGTTATAGCTTCACGAGTCGCTCCTCTTGTGCGCCGCGAGATTGTCTCCTCTTCTGATTCCGACCTTCTCCTATACCGGGTGACAATGTTGGCAGCGATCAACCACTTGCAAAATAAAAAGGTCATCCGTAGAGGCGGCGTTTCCAGAGGGAGATCAAACTCAGCACTTGTGCAGCCGGCGATACTCCAGAACCAAGCTCTCGCTCCGTCGATAAGTCCTCTGCGAAAGCTAAGGTGACGATTCGGGTTGCCGACATAAATTTGATCATAGCCGAATTGGCGAACAAATCGACACGGAAGATAGGGTTCAATGAGACAAACGTCTTTTACCCTGAACAATAGATATCCGGGTCGAATGTTTACCAAACACCTGAAGCACCCGACGTCCAAGACGGTACGATTCTGCCTTGGATCTTCAGCATCCAATAAAGTTGTGTTGTATGTGCCGGAGAATCGAGGAAAGCAGGGGAAGAACTCCCAACACTTATGAATTTTAAACTGTCTAGTGATGTCCGCCCATCGATGCTTGACCCATTTACAACCCTCAAGGGTCTGCAATAGAGGAAGACTGGGATCCACCGTTTTAGGAGCTTCCATCAAATCTGGCCGATGAAGTACTAACCAGGTCATTAGATAAGTGTAGGGTAGCTCCAGCTTCGGAACGGGGACATTGGCAGAGGGTTTCTTTTTCTCTTGAGTAAATACAGAGATTATTTGCCGTAATCCACTGTGAATATCGGCCACCATAGCAGGAAGCAAGGATAATTTGCGACCTGTAGCCAACTGGACGGCTGGGTACAACACTTCCATTGGCGTAGCATCAGAAGACTGATGAGGAACTACGCACCTTTTTAACCATAAAGCCAGGAAACCAGCTAGCAGAGTGGTGGAATTAATTGGAACACCAGCTTGCCACAGAAAAGAACGGAACTTGGTGCCATGGGGGAATCCGTCTTCCGAATGAGAAGTGTAAGACTGTGCGTTCGTTTTCTCCAACAACCGGTTGATTTCATTCGGGGTTAAAGGAGATAGTTCGCACACCTCCGCTGAACGATTATCCAGGTTCTTGAACAAATAATCAGCAAATTGCTTCAAGCTGATCTGGGGAGCTTTCTTCCTAGCTTTAGTCTCCATCTCGGCCATGGCTATATGGTAATGACAAGTCAGTTCCCATAGAGTGTCGTGGGTCACAGCTGATCGATCTTTCATCTTAGTTAACTGACTGGTGGTTGGGAAGAATTCCTGATATGGAACATCACCTAGGGGCAGACCAGACACCTTCATCATCTCGTGCAGTGGTAACCCGAGCTCCCCATGTTTGATGAAGAATGTATTAGTGTCAGGGTTGTAGGTCTCAAACAAGCGGAGAAAATGACCTACACTAATCTGCAAACCATACATGGTAGCACGAATTGGGGTTGACAACCCTAGTTCTGCTAATTCCCGCCCCCATCGGTTCAACACATACCGTGTCATTCTGGTCCACCACTTATCTCCGGAATAGTGGACCCATCCATAACATCTGTAATTCTCGTGGGGTAAATTCTTCCCCGCTGCCGCTAACCCGTTCTTCACGATGTTGGCTTGTGCAGCTGTCTCGTTCTGAGGAATGTTGTCTTGGCCTAAGATGCCTGAATGAAGCCCTCGCACAGAAGCTCTCTCACTGGAACCTGGGGTGGCCTCCTTCCCAATGAAACCATAGTGAATGCGTTCATGGTTTTCGGTTAACCTCCAGAACATTTCGCGTCCAACGGATAGGTTTCTGAACTGTAAAAGCGAGTGTTCCCGAGGAATCCAAGGCAGATATAAGAATGAAGACCCGCTTTGATGCAACCATTGTGCAGGCTTACAGAATGCGATCTCCGGATCCTTTACGGAGTCACCAAATAAGAAATCCGACTTCCTTATGCATTGATTTTCATCTTGCTCCGAAATCAAAGTGGTGTCCGTGATTAGTCGTCGCAGAATACGGTAACTACCCTGCTGAATCAGTTCTCTGGCTCCTTCACTATAATCTGACTTAAATTGGGGAGCGGACTCTATTAACGGTAACCCCTCATAATAAGAATGAGTGGCGCTGCTCTGACCCGTAACTTCATCAACGGTGAAGATCGTAGAAGGAAAATGGACTGATAAAATAAATACACATAAATCGTGTAAGGATGGTCCTAAAATTTTAGAAAGCGGTATATCTTACTCTATAAGATATAGTCGCTATCTCATAACAGGTGTGACGATTTTCCATCTACCACATGTATAAAGGAGATATGCGTTACTATGCACGGGCATTATAACGGCATACCAAAACCTTTCAACACATGTGGGATGATATAAAATCGCCCCTGTGTGTTCTGAAGTGCGTTTTGTCCAAGCAAAACAAACACTTTTAAGCGTCGATCCCCTCAAAGGAGGATACCGGCTCTTCTCGAGGGTATCTCAAAGGATACAAATGAGGATCTGCATACAAATACAGTATTGTACATATGAAATTGACAAAATACTGTATGAAAATCGATGAAAGGGTGAAAGAAATGTACCCCCATGCGAAGTGGCAACGGGAGCAGCCCCCTCAGGAGACTGAACAGTCTGACGGCCTCGGGGAACGCGAGCTCTACGCGGCGACATGACAAATATGTGATCTACAGTGAAACCCAAGGGGAAAGTTAGGTTTTTGAACGTGAAATTGAACAAAATATCACGAAGCATAGCTTAGACAGTGCATGCAAGATCACAATTGAAGAAAATCAAAATTTGAAAAGAAGAAGAGGCGAACAAACCTTCACAAATCTGAGTGGAACCTCCCCAAACAAAGGCACCACACAAATCAGAAACAAAGAAGGTAAGGGGAAGTCGAAAACTGCAAGAAATCTCCAAGAAATCGCCAGGAAATCGCCCAAAAAATCGCTGCAGAATCGACATAAAAAACTCTAGAAAACCCAAGTCCGACCTTATATACTCGTTGTCTCGCTGAGCGAGACAGTAAACTCTGTCTCGCACGGCGAGACAGCAAACTCTGTCTCGCACGGCGAGACAGCAAACCCTGTCTCGCACGGTGAGACAGAAAACACTATCTCGCACGGCGAGACAGCATATACTATCTCGCAGCATGAGACAGCGGATTTTCTCTTATTCAAAAACCAAATGTGGTATGCATGAATACTCCAATGGGTACACGAGTCTAAACTGTTTTTCCCTACCCTCAACAGGAAGTTTCTGGAGAATATTAATCTGAATATTCTTAAGGATAACCTGATGAGTTCTCGATGGATGTATCAATTCAGTGATAAAAACTGAACCTACAAGAACAAGTACTAGCTTTGATTCAAGATCTCGACAACGGTCAAGCGATAAACGCGACGCCAGGAGAACATTAGCTATTCTACAAAGAACTGAATAGACTAAAAGAAGAAGAGATCAAGAGTTGAAGCCATTTACAAGTCCTTCTACACGATCTACTCAACCAAGCATTGAAGGGATCGTAAGTAAAATCTATCTTATTCAAAGTGTCCCAGACTCTTCTATAAAAGAATGAGTCTGAAATACTTTGGAGGGGGTATCTGTAGGTGTCAAAAAATGCTAATAGATATCCAAACATGAAGAAGATCATCCAAAAATCACATCATACTGTCTTAAGAAAAAAATCAAGACAGATATGAACTGTCTCGCCAGCGAGACAGTGTTTACTGTCTCGCCAGCGAGACAGACTTTGCTGTCTCGCCAGCGAGACAGTGTTTGCTGTCTCGCCAGTGAGACAGTATTGAAGTGGTCAAAACCACCTTGAAAACCGCCATACACGTGTCCATTAACTGCTAAAAGACGTGGGAAACATCGCGGGTGAAAATCACGTGAATAACTGCCAAAATAACGGAGTTTGAAACGTGGGAAGGCAGTTGTAGCGAGAAACTGCCAGGAATATTTGTTTTTCGAGACAGTATTTTACTGTCTCGCTGGGCGAGACAACAAATTTACTGTCTCGCTGGGCGAGACATCAAACACTGTCATGGCCAGTGAGACAGTAAACACTGTCTTGCCAGCTAACTTCTTCGTTTTGTTGAGTTTTTTTAGTTACGTACCCCAGAGGCTATAAATACCCCCCTAGGGTCACTTCTGACGAGGATCGAGTATTTGTTAGAGCATTCCAGAGCAGAGAGAGCAGAGATTTCAGCAATTCCTTAAGTTCGAGCTTTGACTTGATCTTAAGAAGAACGACCATCTTACTTCGATAAGATCCTCGTTTTAAATTCTCACTTCGATAAAAGAAGTTAGAATCATTAAGCCCCCTCTTCATGATCTGTGATTAGGCGGTCCACGAGCTAACGCGCTCCCGGCACAGGCAAAGTCCCACAAAAATAGTAGTTGATAAACAGCTATTGTGTTATTTTCTCAAAAGTTGTAATTTTCGCTTTATTGTGTAAAAGAAGTCTTATAAAAAGGCTATCTCTTTGAATTTGTTGTAATCAAAAGAAGATATAATGAATTCGACAATAAAACAAACTTTTGATGAAAACATATAGCACGTTAATCTGTATGTATAGCACGTTAATCCGAAAGTATAGCACGTTAACCTGTAAGTATAGCACGTTATATCAAAAGTATAGCACGTTAACCTGTAAGTATAGCACGTTAATCCGAAAGTATAGTACGTTAACCTATAAGTATAGCACATTAATATGAAAGTATACACGTTAACCTGTAAGTATAGCACATTTATATGAAAGTATAGCACGTTATATAGTAAGTATAGCACGTTAATCCGAAAGTATAGCACATTATATTGAGAGTATAGCACGTTAATCTGTAAGTATAGCACGTTAATCCGAAAGTATAGCACGTTAACCTGTAAGTATAGCACGTTATATCAAAAATATAGCACGTTAACCTGTAAGTATAGCACGTTAATCCGAAAGTATAGCACGTTATATTGAGAGTATAGCACATTAATTTGTAAGTATAGCACATTAATCTGTAAGTATAGCACGTTAAACTGTAAGTATAGCACGTTATATTGAGAGTATAGCATGTTATATAGAAAGTATAGCATGTTATATTGAGAGTATAGCACGTTATATTGAGAGTATAGCACGTTATATAGTAAGTATAGCACGTTAATCTGTAAGTATAGCACGTTAATATGAAAGTATAGCACGTTAACCTGTAAGTACAGTATGTTAATCCGAAAGTATAGCATGTTATATTATAAGTATAGCACGTTAATCTGTAAGTATAGCATGTTAATCTGTAAGTATAGTACATTAATGTGTAAGTATAACACGTTAATCTGTAAGTATAGCATGTTAATCCGAAAGTATAGCTGATACGGGTGTATCTTCTCTTTGCAACTTAGCAATCCTCATGGGAGTTTGAGGATAGATAATTCTTATGATAGCATGAGAATAGAGGTGTCAAACAGTACAGGGGAACACAGGTTGGAGCGAGGAACGACGCAGAGAATCGAAGAGTCAAAGTATCCAGATTTTGGCCTGTGAGTCGACTCATACATATACATGAGTCGACTCATCAGGTTGAGTAGACCTATACCTGTCATGAGTCGACTCACGAAACCAAGCCTAGTTAGCAGTTCGGGTCTGACCAGTCAACTCATCAATTTATGAGTCGACTCATCAGTCATGAGTCGACTCATATGTATTTTTGAGTCGACTAAAAAACTAATCCCTGTTAGCAAAGGTTTCTGATCAGTCGACTCATCAGTTACGAGTCGACTCATACGAGGTCATGAGTCGACTAGTAACTGGTCACGAGTCGACTCATCGTAGTTTTCCAAATTTGTTAAGGACTCTATTTATGCGTTTTCCTATTTGGGTTGGGCTTGGTTATTTACCACTTTGTCACCCTCGTTTGTACACCTATATAAGGGATTGTTTTAAGGTTTAAAACAATCAGAGAGTTTAATCAAGAGAGATTAGATTGTAATTGAGATTAGATTGTTATATTAAGAGTATAGCACGTTAAGGAGTAAGTATAGCACGTTATATTGAGAGTATAACATATTATAGAGTAAGTATAGCACGTTATAGAGTAAGTGTAGCACTTTATATCGAAAGTATAGCACGTTAATCTGAAAGTATAGCATGTTATAGAGTAAGTGTAGCACGTAATATCGAAAGTATAGTACGTTATATCAAAAATATAGCACGTTATATCGAAAGTATAACACATTATAGGGTAAGTATAGCACGTTATAGAGTGAGTATAGAACGTTATATCGAAAGTATAGCACATTATATCAAAAGTGTAACACGTTAACCTAAAAAGTATAGCACGTTATATCGAGAGTATAGCACGTTATATCGAAAGTATAGCACGTTATAGAGTAAGTATAGCACTTTATAGAGTAAGTATAGCACGTTAACCTGTAAGTATAGCACGTTAATCTATAAGTATAGCACGTTAACCTGAAAGTATAGCATGTTAACCTAAAAGTATAGCACGTTAATCTGTAAGTATAGCATATTAACCTGTAAGTATAGCATGTTAACCTGAAAGTATAGCACGTTAACCTGAAATTATGATAAAAGTATAGCATGTCTTTCATTGATAACAATCACATAGGATACATACAAAATTATGACAAAAGTATCGCATGTCTTTCATTGATCAAAAAAGTATAGCATGTCTTACATCCAAAAGTATAGCATGTCTTACATGACAAAAGTATAACATGTTTTCTATCCAAAAGTATAGCGTATATTCTATCCAAAAGCATGTCTTACACGACAAAAGTATAGCATGTCTTCTATCCAAAAGTATAGCATGTCTTCTAACCAAAAGTATAGCGTAGACTATATCTAGTCTGCAATAGGTTGTCTACATGTTCTACGGTTGTGACCATACTGTTGACACCTACTACATTTTAACTCTTTGCCCGGATTTAATCCTGAAGGACTGCACTTTGTCCTTGGTCTTCCATGAAGAATTGAAGTTGTTGGTGGCCGAATCACCATATTTTCATCATCTATATATGGCTTGTCATCGTCAGGAATAGGGTATATCGGAAAGGAGTAGCATTTGCGGTATGTCTCCACACTAAAGTAGTGGGAAGTATAGGAGTAAAGGGTGTCCATATTCTGTCAAATAACCATCGCCGCATGTTTGCAAGGTAGCCTGACAACTTGCCATTCACGACAAGTGCATGTGCGTTCATTCAAATCTACTTCAACGGTGGGAAAATCATACACCTCGTACCTTCCGGTAGTAGAAGGAATTGCAGAAAGACAACGTGATTGCTCATTGATATGAATAAGGTGCTCTTCCATAGTAGGAACAAATATTATGGTCCACTTGTGGGATGCCTCCCGCCTTTCAAAACTCATCCTCATCATTTTCTTGCGGATATTATCAATTGTTTGGGTAATTGGCAAAATAACGAGCTTCTTTGATCCAAGAATTGAATGACTCCGCTACGTTTGATGTCAACCATCCATATCTACATGCATGTCAATAAATAGTAAGTATAGCAGGAACATATATCTTGAAGATTTGCATTTAAAATTTTGTAAAAACTTTAATTTTAACCTCTTCCCAGGAAAATAACAATTAGCCCAATTTTCTGGACTCATCCTCAACATTTCATAATAGGCGATCTCTGATTTGTTCCGTAGCTCGTTGCATTCATTATTATAGGAACGAGAAGTGTATGCATAAGCGGCCCTCTTCATAATTTGCACACATTCATCTCGTAAAGGTGGTATAATGCCTTTTTTTGATAAGTTATTCGGTATAATGCCTTTTTTTGATAAGTTATTCTTAAAATTAGCCAAAAGATGACGAATACAATAAGAATGATGTGACCATAGAAAGCATTTCTTCACGGAATTCTAAAGTCCTTTGTCCCTATCAGAGATTAACACCAGTTCATCATCTAGAGTATATGGATCTTCATCATTGAAGAGAATGTCTCGAATGCATTCTAAAAACCATTCCCAATTACTCTCATTTTCCATCCCGCATATGAAAATTGCTACGGGAAACATGCCACCATCTCCATTTAGAGCAGTTGCGGCAAGTAAGGTTCCTTTATACCTATAAAAGAAAAGAACAATCATGAAACAAAGTATAAAATATATGAAGTAGTACATTAATGCAAGTTTTGATTAGATTGAACTCTACCATACCTATCAAAAAGATGTGTACTATCCAAGAACAACATTGGTCTACATCCCTCCATAAACCCCTTCCAACAACCATAATAAGACACAAATACTCGTGTAAATCTTCCGTCTTCATGCTCTAAGTGAACAATTGATCCCGGATTGGTTTCTATAACTTTATCCTTATACCATCGGAGTTGGTCATTTGAAAATTTAGTATCACCATACAATTCACGTTGAGCTAGCTCTTTTCCCCACCAAATTCTATGATAAGGGACGTCCAAATCAAATTCCATTTTAAGCTTCTTTTGGAAATCAATTAGGCGATAAGTGGGTTGTTCCTTCAATATGATCTTGAGATGATTAGCATTCCACTTACGAGATGCCCGTTGATATCCTTCCTTTCCTATGCCTCCTCCTAAGCAACTATGAGAACTACATATTTTTTTCACATAGAATCGATCACTATCTCTACGACGGGTGCAATGAACCATCCATTCGCAATTTGCGGCCTTGCATTTTGCTGTCACCCTTTTGCGTTCATTTTTTACAAATTCAAAGTTAAATCCTCATGCAATAGAGTAATTGCTTAAACTCCGCCAACAATTCTCAACATCATCAAATTCATGACCAACACTTCTAATAGCATTGTGTCATGCAATAGGAATCATATTAGAGCTCTTAACTTCCCGAGACATATTTTGTGAGTACGATGGATTTTGTGAATGAGAAACATGTTCGTCACTAGAGGGGATATACGGATTACTGCATAGAAAATTGTACAAGAGTTAAGAAAGTGATAATGTTAAAAGTACGAAGCTATATCAAAAGTGTAAATTACCTTATATGGACATTGTTAGCTTGTATCCCAAATAATATGTCTCGATTCATCTCAGCGTTCATGACAACAATATTCTCCTTGCAACTTCGATGTACATTAACCATTATCGAGACATCAGCATCATCACATACACGAACATAAATTTCTTGCGTGTGGGATACTTTGTAAGTCAACTGTATCGTGCTTGCACTACAAGCAATTAGGCTTTGCACTGTAACGGCCAAATCTTTGTAACCCCCGTTGACATTTAATTCTAAAAAGTGATTTTGTCCTCTAAAATCCGTCAATGCACAATACAATTCTTCATCCATCTATATTTATCACCAAAAATAAACAAATTTAGAGAAAAATTTCACAAAAGATAGACACATAAAATCAAT
Source organism: Asparagus kiusianus (assembly GCA_022839385.1). Lineage (NCBI taxonomy): Eukaryota > Viridiplantae > Streptophyta > Magnoliopsida > Asparagales > Asparagaceae > Asparagus > Asparagus kiusianus. Next base: position 130,502 of record BQKN01000834.1, read on the forward strand.
ACAGCTAAAATACTGCTACATGTTAACGTGCTATACTTGTATATTAACGTGCTATACTTACATGATAACGTGCTATACTTTCAGGTTAACGTACTATACTTACAGATTAATATGCTATATTTACAATATAACGTGCTATACTTACTCTATAACATGCTATACTTTCAGGTTAACGTGCTATACTTATAATATAACGTGCTATACTTACAGGTTAACGTGCTATACTTATAATATAACATGCTATACTTACAGGTTAACATGCTATACTTATATGATAACGTGCTATACTTACATGATAATGTGCTATACTTACAGATTAACGTGCTATACTTTCAGATTAACGTGCAATACTTACAAGTCTTGTATTTCATGCTATTCTTACATGTTATCGTTCTACACTGAGATCAAATTTAACTAAAATTTCATCAATTATAACAAATTTGACTAATATTTAACTAATTGTTATGAATTCATAAAGAATAATGAGAAATTAGTGTGAAATAATTATGTGAAATAACTAATGTGAAATAATAATGTGAAATTAATGGGTGGTTAATTTCAATTTCTCATTTAACTAACATTTTACCAAAAATAACGAATTTAATAATTTTTATGAACTCATTTAACTAACATATCAAATAATTATCATGATTAAAATGAGAAATTAATGCTATAAACTTGGTAGTTGGTAGTTGAGTAAATTGCAAATTTGTACCTTCAAATGCTAAGAAAGTTGGTGAGAAATAATTGCTGGGTTATAGGAGAGAGTTATTAAATGATGGGTTATAGGAGAGAGTGTTCAGTTCTATTAATGGGGTGAGAGAAAGGGAGAAGAAGAGGGGTAGAGAGATAGAAGACGGAGAGAGAGTGGAGGGGGAATTTTACCGCCAATTTTCTCCTCTCTCTCTCTCTCTCCATTTTTTTATTTTATTTGAGTGGGACCCACTTACATAAAAGCTATAAGTGGAAGGTTATTATTGGAATTTTAGAAAAATATATAGGGGGACCCACATATGAGAGTATTGTATTTTGGAATTGGGTTTAAAGATAAATATAAAAAAAAGCTGGGTTTAAAGATACAACTAATAATACTTGGGTTTAAAGATAAAGGTAGGTAAACAAATGGACCTAAAAACAAAAAGCCCTTGATATTATCATTTTCCTTTGTGGGGAAGACGAACTAAGGGTGGGTTGAGATGGCTGAGCCAGCGCAACGGCGACCCACTGCTCTGCCTTAGTTGGGCGTCGGCACTCGTTCTTTGGTCAGAGCTCGGTCGTACGTGTTGACTCGTGATACACGCGTGGTGGCCTCTCTCTAAGGTCGGATTTTTGGCACAACACTATCTTGGATGGTAATTATAGATAAAGTTCTAATATTCAATTTAGCCGTTTTGGTTTTACTAATAAATAATATATACATTAGAATTAAAAGTAATATATTAATTAACGGCAACAACTCTTGATATTATTTTTCTCCATCTCATATGTATTAAAATGAGTCTCCATATACATCTTATTCCAACTATTTTATCAAATATTTTTCATTTTCACATATAAGTTCCTTTTTCCTCTCTGACGACTTACTTTTTTTGCTACACGCGTTAGTGAAAGAAGGACGGGACGTAAAAAGCTGAAGGATTTTATGATAAACCACATGATCGAAAGTTTTTCTATACTAATTAGAGATAATATTTTTTAAACACACTAGTTTCGGTTTAACATACTTAATTAAAGTGTGCTGTTGGTGATAATCCACATTTGTACGTAGTGCTAGCACACGTGCATGTTATCTTAATATATTATCATTGATCACTCACTAACAATCTGCTTCAAGAAGAAAAAAAACATGATAAACACATATGTGTACTTTAGTGGTATCTTAAAACACTTATTTTTTGTGATATTTATTTATAAAATATGACAAAAAAAGAGACATAAGAGACTTTGATCCATGACTGTTTATCTTTACTTTCCTTTTCGGAGAAAAATTCTTTTCTCCCACTTTTTCCACAGAAGTTCTAGCTACAATTAATTCTTGAGTTTATAAGAACAATATCGAAAATTCTTCCTCTGTTTCCGTAAACGATTGAAGTATACCTTTATTATATTCTTCCTTGGAGAAGTAGCGAAAGGAAACCTAACACCCTTTCTCACATGAAAAAAACATAAAACATCAGTCATTATTTAACTAAATTCAACATTGACCTTAGATTAAATAGCATTAGAAACATAAATTTGAACGCAAATTTAATATCATTCTGTCTCCTTCATTGCGCCTGCCAAAATCATATCTCGCAAGTTTTATATGGTATTTAAAAAAAGTGTTATATGGTGTCGCATCCAACAAAAGAAGCACTTGAATATCTAGGGGTATTACTGTAGTAGGCACAATTTTGTCACCAAAAAAGTGACATTAAATTGATAAACAACTAAAAGATCACAATCTAGTAGTACGCTATACTTTAGTAGATGAGGTGCATAATTATGAGAATATCAACCATGTGAAAATTTGTATTCAACCACTCAATAAAGCTTTGTCTATATGATAAGAGTAATTGGATGTTGAGATGATGGATGAAAATGTTAACTTAATCTCATAGAGCCATTGGTTATAATGCATCATCAAGCATGTAATTATTTGCATTTAAACCATGATTTTGATGTTGACACATGTAGAAATGGCGTCAAAATCCATCAGGGAACAAGCAGACAGTTTCACGGTCGACTGCACATGGCACTGTGGTCAACCACAACGTGCACAACAATGTAGTATGGCTCTGGATTTTTTGGCGCTTGACCGTACATGGTTCTGCGATCAACCGTGCCCAAACCCAGAAGTTGGGAAACTCTCTGGAGTTTTTGCGGTCGACCGCAATATGTACTCTGCGGTAAACCGCGATGCGGGTTTGGGCCAGGTGTAGTTTTCTAGACTCGCTTCGTTGTGAGCTTGGATATAACCCTAACCACGAATTTTAGGGTTATGTGATGAGGGTTTTGAGCTGCCAAAAGAGGGTTTTTGTTGCATCCATTGTGGGAGGCTTTGAGAGAGATCTAGAGAGCTTATTTTGTGGGGTTTTGGTAAGATTTGTAACCTTATTTGTATTCTCTTAATTTCTAATAGTATAAACTCCCCCCTCCCTTCCCCGTGGACGTAGGCAACTTACCGAACCAGGTAAATTCATGTGTTTGCTGTGATTGGCGTTTTGGTTGTATTAGTTGTGATATATCTTGTTCTTGTGTGTGTGATTTGTTTGGTTTTCGAGTTCCGCTGCGCACAACAAGTAGTATCAGATCTTCGGGTTTTGATTTAGGGTTTGTTTGAATGATTCACTGTTGGATTCTTGTTTGGAAAGGTAGATCTACAATATGGGTGAAACAAGCACATCGAGGTCGTCTTTGACAAAGGCGATACAGAGTCTGAGCATCAATAATACAAAGATTGATATTCCGAAGTTCGACGACAAGATCAATTTTGGTTTGTGGAGGTGTCAGGTGATGGATGCATTGGATGCCCAAAATTTGGAGGAGACTCTTGAATTACAAGAGAAGCCCGAGGATATGAAGGAGAAGGTTTAGAAGAAAATGAATAGTAGGGCTTGTGGAGTTATTCGGTCATGCTTGACGCCAGATCTCATTTATGATGTGATGAACGAGACGTCGGTGAAGAGAATGTGGGAAACACTCAATGAGAAGTTTCTTACGAAGAGCATTGAGAACCGGTCTCACTTAAAGAAGAGGTTTTATCAATTCAAGATGAAGAGGGGAGTTTCCATTAGGGAGCATGTCAACAACTTCACAAAGCTAATTTCGCATATGGCCAATGTGAATATCATGGTTAAGGATAAAGACAAGGCGATGCTACTATTGTGTTCGATGTCGGAGGATGATTTTGGTACGTTTTTTCTCACTATGATAAATGGAAGAACTACTGTTAGTTACAAGGAGGTGACCTCAGAGTTGGTGAATTATGAATTGAGGAAGAGTGATGGCGAGCCCTCCGGGAATGCATCAGGAGATGCATTAGCAGTTCGAGGTTGTAGTCCAAACCGCCAAAAGTTCAACCGCTCAAAATCTAAGAATAGGGGTGGCCATAAGAATATTGGTAAATCAATGTGCCTTTTACAAAGAAGAGAGACATTAAAAGAATGAGTGCCCAAAGTTAAAGGATAGAGCCGGGAAGCAAAAGGGGAAAGTTATACAAGCTTCAGAGGTGAATTTTGCTAAAGCTGTTAGCAACCATTCAGATTCGTATTCTTCAGGATATTCATGTCCTGTGTTGCCGTCAGTTTGCTATGACGACTTTACAGAGTGGATGATGGATTCAGGTGCTATATTTCACATTTGTACTAGGAGGAATTGGTTCTCCAACTTTGAGGAGCTGGAAAGAGGGGATGTTGTGCTCATGAGGAATGATTATGTATATCCTATTGGTGGAATTGGTACTGTCCGGATCATGATGCATGATGAGGGTGACTAGGGAATTAAAGGAAGTGAGGTTCGTGCCGTAGTTGACGAAGAACATTAATTCTCTTAAGACTTTGAAGGTAACAGGTTATCGAGTAATCTTAGAAGATGCTACTGTGAAGGTCACTAAGGATTCTATGGTGGTGATGCGAGGTGTCAGGAAAAACAACTTATACTACTTGAAGGGCAAGACAGTTACAGAGGATCTGACAGCTTCTATCACTACAAAGGAAGATACTATCACCTTATGACACATGAGACTTTAACACACAGGTGATAAGTCCCTACAGTCATTGGCAAAACAGGGGCTATTGAAAGGTGTAAAGACCTGCAAAATAAAGCTGTGTGAGCATTGTGTATTTGGGAAGAAGACTAGAGTAAAGTTCAGCACCGCTATTCACAATACCCAAGGTATATTATATTACATTCACACAGATGTTTGGGACCCTTTCAAACACACATCACTTGGTGGGGCCAATTATTTTGTTACTTTCATTGATAATTATTCTAGGAGAAATTGGGTATATACAATGAAACATAAACATGAGGTCCTGTATATTTTTGTGGAGTGGAAGAAGAAAGTGAAGCTGCAGACAGGTAGGAAGGTGAAGACTCTTCGTTCAGACAATGGTGAAGAGTATAAGAGTGATCCATTTCTATAGTTTTGTCGGGATCACGGCATTAAAAGACATTTCATAGTTCGAGAGACACCGTAACAGAACGGGGTGACTGAAAAATTAAATCGTACCTTACTGGAGAAGGTGTGATGTATGATGATACAAAGTGGACTACCTAAATCCTTTTGGACCGAGACGTTAGTTTATGCGAACCATCTCGTGAACATGTTATCGTTCACTGCAATATAGGGGAAGACTCCTTTGGAGCGTTGGTCTGATTCGGTATCAAGTGACTATGAGTCGCTTTGGATATTTGGGTGTCCTCTTTATTACCATGTTAGTGACAGTAAATTGAATCTGAGAGCGAGGAAAGTAGTCTTTGTGGGATTTAGAGATAGAGTTAAATGCTTCAAGTTATGGGATCCACAGGACAAAAAAATGGTCATTAGCAAAGATGTCACATTTGATGAGGCATACATGATAAAGCCTCGAGTTCCTCAGCAGGTGGAGGAAGATTAGATAGGAGAGATATCACAACAGGTGAAGGATGATATGACTCCACCCACTCCAGATAGCACTATATCCATTAAGGCTCCTACAGAGGTGACACTGAGAGGAGAGAGATGACAGTTGGGCATTTAGAGGATATAGTGGATGATGAGACTCAAAAGCATGATCATGTTCAGGAGTCTATTGAAGCAAACAGACTTTGGACGGTTATTCGTCGGCCAGCTAGATATGATGATGTCATGATTGCATATGCTTTATCAGTGGAGGTTGTTGATGATTTGGTTCTTTCCACATTCAGGGAGACAGAGTCTAACTCTGATTCGATTAGCTGAAGGAATGCTATAGAGGAGGAGATGCAGTCTCTTCAGAAGAACGACACTTTTGAACTAACAAAGTTACCTAAGGGTAAGAAAGATATTGGTTGCAAGTGGGTATATGCAAAAAAGGAGGGGTCTTCTATTGGGGACATTTGGTTTAAAGCTAGATTGGTTGCCAAGGGGTATGCACAGCTCGAGGGCGTTGATTACAATAAGGTATTTTCATCCGTTGTGAAGCAGTCATCAATTCGGATCTTATTGGCATTAGTGGCACAGCTAGATTTGAATTTGGTCCAAATAGACATGAAGACGACATTTCTACACGGAGATTTAGATGAGGAGATCTACATGACACAACCATAGGGTTCAAAGCTGCAGGAAAGGAAGATTTGGTGTGTAAATTTAAAGAAATCTCTTTATGGATTGAACCAATCACTGCGATAGTAGTACAAAAGATTTGATAGCTTTATGATTGGCCAAGGGTACACGAGGAGCCCTTATGACCCGTAGGTTTATATGCACAAGCTACAGGATGGTGAGCATATTTATTTGGTATTATATGTTGACGATATGCTCATTGCTTCCAGTAATACTTCAGCTATAGGAAAATTGAAAAATGAGCTGCCATCTGAGTTTGAGATGAAGGATCTTAGAGAGGTTAAGAAGATATTGGGTATGAAGATTAAGCGAGATAGGGTGAAAGGGAGATTGAAGCTTACACAGAGGAGTTACTTGCAGAAGATGCTGAAGAAATTCAGTTTTGAGGGCAATACCAAGGTGTTGAGTACTCTATTAACTCCCCACTTCAAGCTTTCAGCCTTGATGTCACCAGTTTCAGTTAAGGATCGGGACTAGATGTCCAAAGTTCCATACGCTAGTGCAGTAGATAGCTTGATATACGCGATGGTGTGTACTAGGCCAAATTTGTCACAAGCCATGAGCATGGTATCTTGGTACATGCACGATCCCAGGAAGGGTTACTGGGAGGCCGTGAAGTGGATCTACGGTATGTTAAAGATACCATAGATGTTGGTTTAGTATTTCAGAAGAATGAGAAGAGACGCTAGGATTGTATTGGCTATGTTGATTATGACTATGCTGGAGATCTTGATAAGCGCCGATCCACTACAGGTTATGTATTTACATTGGCTAGTGCACCAGTGTATTGGAGATACACACTTCAGTCTACAGTGACTCTGTCTACTATAGAGACAGAGTATATGACGGTGATTGAAGCTATGAAGGATGCTTTGTGGTTGCACGGACTGTTGAAGGACTTAGGGGTTGCACAGGAGACCATTCAGGTATTTTTGTGATAGCATGTCAACTATCTATTGGCAAAGAACCAAGTTTATCATGCATGCATGAAGTACATTGATGTTAGATTTTACTTTGTACGCGATGTATTGAATGATGGAGAGGTCACGTTGGAGAAAGTCCACACTAAGGATAACCCTGCTGATATGTTGACCAAAGTTATTCCGGGTGTCAAGTTTGGTCATTGTTTGAATCTATTAAACATTCTTTGATGTTGAGACCGTTGGCGGTCATTTGGGTGAACTATGTGAGGTTTGATTCCTTGGGCAAGAGGATACGTAGGCAATCTTTTAGATGCAGTTGGATTGGATTAGTTTTTTTCGATGGGGGGAGATTGTTTGTGCTCTTTTTTTGGTTCCCGACTTGTTGTGAATTGTCCATTGTCATGGATTGGTTCCATGGTGTACTGGGTGCAACAAGTGGGATGTTTGGATATTTTGGTGTTGGATCAGTTTTGGTAAAACATTCGCTGAGGTGAAGAATTATAGAAATGGCGTTATAATGCATGAGGGAACAAGCAGGCAGTTTCACGATCGACCTAACATGGCACTGCGGTCGACCGCAATGTGCACAACACTGTAGTATGGCTTTGGATTTTTTGGCGGTCGATTACACATGGTTCTACGGTTGACTGCGCTCGAACCAAGAAGTTGGGAAGCTCTTTGGAGTTTTTACGGTCGACCGCAATATGTGCTCTGTGGTCGACCGCATATGTGCTGTGTGGTCGATCGCGATGTGGGTTTAGGCCAGGTTTAATTTTCCAGACCTGTTTCGTTGTGAACTTGGATATAACCCTAACCACGAATTTTAGGGTTATGTGAGGAGGGTTTTGAGCTTCCAAAAGAGGGTTTTTGTTGCATCTATTGTGAGAGGCTTAGAGATATCTAGAGAGCTTATTTTGTGAGTTTTTGGTAAGATTTGTAACCTTATTTGTATTCTCTTGATTTCTAATAGTATAAACTCTCCCCTCCTTGCCCTGTGGACGTAGACAACTTGTTGAACCATGTAAATTCGTGTGTCTTGCTGTGATTGATGTTTTGGTTGTATTAGTTATGATCTATCTTGTTCTTGTGTGTGCGATTTGTTTGGTTTTCGAGTTTTGCAACGCACAACAACACCATATTTAACCAGCTATCGATCTTTCGTTGAAACGTTAATAGCCCATGAGCTTCCATTAGTCAAACTTTTACTGAGAGTAACAAAGCTTAATTTGCAGATTATTTCTGCAATAATTTCATCGGATTCTATTTTATTACCATCATTATCTAATAGTATCCTCACGATTATAGTTTGCTTTTATATGAGGAAAAAAAATTAAGTTTGACAGACTATGCATAGTTATTTGTATATTTTAAATAAAATTGTAAATATATTAGAAATATATAATTATGATTAAATGTTTTTAATAAATTATTATGATTTAAAAAAATAAAAAATAAGTATTTTTTTCAAGCTATCCATGTAAAGACAAGGATAGTGGTTTCTCCCCCCATTGTCGGACCCACGCAAAATCTTCATCATGTTGACTGCTGCCCGAAGGTTAGTAATTAGTGAGCCTTTTTTGTACTGGGATTTGATGACACGTCATCTTCTTCGGGTCAACAATTGAATGCCACATAGGAAATTTTTTTTATCATGTAGGTCTTAAGATCAGAAATCAGAGAGCTATTTAAATTTCGCGTCTAGATCATTCGAGACATGACGTGGCGGTTTATATTTTCTTCATCATGATACTTTTTATGTGCATGCATATATAGTGATGTGATGTTATAGTGTCATTGTAGGCGGTCTAAAAATTTCTAAAGATAGCTGATCCCCATCAAACAATAATAATGGCAGTTACAATTTGACGATTTCCATAATAACAATTCTACAATTAAATAAACAAATGAAGACTATAATTAGAAGATTTTCATATAGATCAAGAAAATTATAATTCGACGACCTTCACGACAATCAATGGAAACTCTGATTCAGCAATCTTCACAGATAACTACGGGAGTTACAATTTGACGACTCTCACATTTTAAGCAGCGAAGGTGGAGATTACAAAATGATAATCTTTGCTAATGCCCTTAGAAAAGAGATTAGAAATCAACCATCTCTTTAAATTTTAAAACGCAGAGTTCATTTCCATGCTTAAGATTCACAATGCTGTACGAACACGGTGTTTTCAGCCTCAAACACATGCCCAACTCTACGTTTTAGGTCTAAAATGCAGAGTTCAGGCCCAGAATGCCACTTTTAGTGTTTGATTGGTTCAAACAGAACCTGAACGGTTTCAAAACCGTATCTCCACTTAATGGGGTCGGTTACACCCCATTATGGAGAGATTTTAAGGGGAGATTACACCCCTAAAACTATTGAATGGTTTCAAAACTATTTTTCATAAAATGGGGTCGGTTACACCTCATTAAGGAGAGATTTTAGGAGACAGTTACATCCCTAAAACCCCTATAAATGGCGAAAAACTCAGCTGAGTTCAGGAATCTTTTGGGGGAAATCGAAAAATTTAAAAGGAGATCGACATTCATCCTTAGAGAGTTTTCATTATCAGCAACAAAGATCTTGGATCTTGGTTTACTAACCAAATTTTTGATTTCAAATCAACTCTTTCATATAGTTTAAAAAAACTCGCACTGAGTTATAAAACTCGTTAAGAGTTCTTTTCATACTTTCCACACAAGTTCCATCAACCATTCCAGTGAAGTGAGACGTTCGGATCGTCAATGAGAAGCAAACTCGATACAAATATCCAGGGAGACATCTCATCGCTACCGTGAAGAACCCGGGTTAAACAAAGGGAAGGGTCTCCATCGATCCTTCTCTCTTTTGTAAATCGTGACTCTGATTGAGAAGATTGTAATTTCTTTTTTCTAAGTTTGTTAGAGAGAAAGTGCATTGGGATGTTGTAATCATTCTTTATCTAAATCATTGAGGACGTTGTAATCATTCTTTATCTAAATCAGTTAGAGAGAATAACATATTTTTGTTCTCAATTATCTTACTCGAGTTTTCCCACCAAACAGTCACATCACATGTCCATGATTTTTGGGTCTAATATTTGGGTGCATTATTGCCTATTTTGAGAAATTTTTTGGTTAATGAAAAATTTCATCATTCACTAATATGTAACGTTTTTGTACATTGAGATGCTCAGTTAAACTGAGAAAATTGGAAAAAAAAATCATAACTCATTTAGGATGCGACTCCAGACACTGAGGAAAATTATAAAGACTAACAAATCTTTACATTCTTTAGGAAAAGAGCTATTAAGCATTATGGTCATAATATTGACCTTCATGCCTTTGACAGTCTGATCAATGCTTCGCACAGCCTGTTTGAAAATCCTAGCATTACGTTCACACCAAATGACAAATATAGTGGTAGATAAAGGCATTCCTTTTTTCTTTCTATTTGAATCCCTTTCCCTTCAATTTGTTGTTATACCAATCCAGGAGATGATGCTAATCACAAGCTCTCCAGTTAAACTATAACCAATCTATGATGTTATTCCAGACTCCCATAGAGAAATTGCAATAAAAAAAATTAAATGATTCATGCTTTCTTGTCCTTGCCCAGAGCATAATGTGCAACAATTACTTTGGATCATTCCTCTCCTAAGCAACTTGTCTTGGGTGAGCAAGCGATCCTCAACTGCTAGCCATAAGATAAATAAATGCTTTGGATAATTTATCCCCTCCCAAGTTGATTCATGCCATGCCACACTATGTGAAACTGCGGTGAATTTAGAATACAATGTAGAGATATGAAGTATTGAGCCCTTGTAACAATCAGAAATAGTGTGCTTTAGATTTTCAGCTCATCCACACTTAACAATAGATTTATCTCTTAGCTTCAAGAACTGCTTCCACATCCAAGAGTCCCCAGTTCTTGCTTTTACATGACATACATCTTTGTTTTTCTGATTAGTGCCATGAATCCATTTAATCCATAGTTGTTATTTGTTTAAGTGAATACATTAGAGCAATCTAAGACCAGTTTCAATATTCCATATTTGTGCAGAATAAACTCCAAGACCACCTTGTCTTTTAATCATGCACACTCTATCACATGACACTAGAGGAGCTTTGGTAGCATTTTCAGATTTCCCCCAAAGGAAGCTCTTACATAATCCATCAATTTTCTGCAAAACCTTTATAGGAAGTATATAGCTGGAAGTCTAATATATTTGAATACCTAGGATGACGCTTCTGATTAACTGCAATCTGCCTGCATAAGACCAATTTTTGTGCTTTGACCACTTATGAAACTTAGCTGCTTTATTGTTGATGAGAGGGCTATACTCTATATAAGATAATCTCTTATAATAAGGGGGCCTCCCAGGTATTTTATTGGCAAGACCCCTTCAGGGAATTTTAAGTAATCATATATTAAAGCTTTAATTGATTCTTCGACACAACCATTGAATATGACACAATTACTGGGATTGGCTTCTAATCCAGTGACTGCACTAAACTCTTGAACACATTGGTGGAGTTTACTCATAGTATAGAGATCCCCTCTCCCAAAAGAAGTAGATCATCCACAAATATTAAATGGTTGATCTTGAGTTTGCCACATTTAGGATGGAATTAGAATTTATTGTCACGCTTCAATATCTCTAGTCCCCTAGAAAGATATTCCATTCCAAGAATGAATAATTAAGGGGAGAGGGGATCACCATGCCGTAGCCCCCTCTCACCCTAAAATATCCATGGAGGGTACCATTCAAAGAGATGGAAAATTTTGGGTTAGTTATACATGTCATTATCCATTCTGTCATCTTTGTAGGAAAGCCTAGGCCAGAAAGCATAACTTGTAAAAATTTCTAGCTAATTGTATCAAATGTTTTCCTGATATCAATATTAAGCATGATTCTAGGAGATATATATTTTTTTCCATAGTTCTTGACCAATTCATGTGCTAGCAAGATATTGCTTGAAATTTATCTGCCTTTCACAAAAGCACTCTGAGCTTCATTTACTAGATATCCCATAACTGACTGCACTCAATTTGCTACAATTTTTGAGATGAATTTATAGAGGTAATTACAACATGCAATATGTCTGAAATCTGAAGGAGTTTTAGGGCATTGAACTTTAGGAATTAGAGTTAGAGAGGTAGAGTTGACATACCTAAAAGTTTTCCAGTTTAAAAAACTCTTGGATTGCTAGAATAATGTCTTCCACCATAATGTTCCAAGCTGTTTTGTAGAAAGAAGCACTAAAGCCATCGGGTCTTGGGGCCTTATCATCTGGCATTGAAAATACTGCACCTTTGATCTCATCTCTGGTGACAGGAACATATAGATTTTTGACTTGATTATCACTAAGATAAATACCACTCTGGATAGTTTTAATATCTGGAAGGGCAGTGTCAATGAGAGTTCCCATTAGGTTATTGTAGAAGGATATTAGTTCTTTTGTTATTTCCTCACCTTCAGTGAGGTTATCTCCCATACTATGTATAGAATCATCACCCTGTTATGATGTCTGTTGGATTTGATAGTTGAGTGAAAGAGATTTATACATCTATCCCCTTGTAAACTCCAAGTAATCCTACTTTTTTGTTGATAGAAGGATAGTTCACAGTCCAAAAGCTTGTTGTAATTTGAGATACACTTTTTTACTTTGTCAATTAGCATAGAGCTAAAAGGTTCAGCTTGTAACTTGTTTTGTGTGTCCTCTAATTCCCTTTTTGCTCTTTGTACTACTCACTTGTGTTATTGTAATGTCTCTTGTTTAGGTCTTTAAGTGCCTCCTTCAATAGCTTGAGTTTTGCACAAATGGTGTACATGATGTATCCTGGAATTATATTTGTTTTTGAGAATTATAAATGAAGAAAAGTGGTGAATTTTCAACTTATTAGTTGCCACTACAACAAAAGTTGTGCGTGTCCATATTTATTTTATGACATATATAAAAGTGTCATTTTATTTCACTGCTAAAAAATATGGTATCCTAGACGGAAAATTCCGTCTAGGATACTTAAATTTCCGTCTAGGATGTTTATTCTAGACGGAATTCCGTCTAGAATAGGCGTCTAGGAAGTTTCCGTCTAGAATGCTGTATTCTAGACGGAAATTCCGTCTAGAATACATTCTAGACGGAATATTCTAGACGGAAAACAAAACCGTTTAGAATACATCCTAGACGGATTATTCTAGACGGAATTTCCGTCTAGAATAATGTATTCTAGAAGGAAAAAACTTCCGTCTAGGATGAGTATTCTAGACGGAATTTCCATCTAGAATACTCATCCTGGACGGAAATTTCCGTCTAGGATGGTTCATAATTTTTTTTAAATTTTTTTTAAAAAATAAGCTATTCTAGACGGAATTTGAGCATCCTAGACGGAATTTCCGTCTAGGATGCTATGCTACAGTTTTTTTTTTTTTGCTGCTGCTTGGTTAGGAACCTACTTTGTGCATTGAAGAATTAAGCAAAAAAAATTACAAATAACAACATTACTAATTAATTCATAGAAAATACGTGCAATCCATTTTGCCTACATATTCACCAGAAATTTGCAAATGAACGCGCAATCCGAATGATACATGTTCACAAAAAATACAGCAAGTAGCATCATTATGGCTGTATTAGCATTACAAAATCAGTCACATGACAATGAGAAAAATCAAATATACATTAAGAATCCAATTTAATCTCCTTTCGTGGTGGGTGAAATGTCCGCACTGCCTACACTTTTGGAACACAGAAACCTCCACAAACATGGGAGCTAATGAGGTAATAATTCTGCCCACTACACACTTCACCTTGCGGCAAACTTGAACTGAAAATCAAAACAAAGAACATCAATTTGTAATCATATATAATACAAATGAAACTACAATTACACCATCAATTTGTAATTTTCATAGTATGCATTCAGAATCAGTTGGATAACCATGAACATCAAAGTCTCGTATTACTGGATATCTTAGAATTGGAATGAAGGGGGAAAAACAGGTAGGAAATCACAGTTTACAAAACCAGTACTATAATAGCATGATACTCGACTTTTTAATCCAGGAGAAAGCTTTTATTACACATTTTTGGAATATCATATACTTAAAAGTACAATTTGATGATTATAATATAAAAATCCAAAAGAGAACTTGTTTGCTATAATATAAAAATACAAAACACGCTTAGAGTTTACAAACATACATAGATTGCATAATTGAAAGACACGAAAAATCCATATGAGACTAGACAACCAAATTCCATATTACATATGTAAGATATTATATAGATTGATTCCAGCATGATTATCAATATTAGCATTTTAGTATTAGTACATACAAGTAAAAGAAAGTGCCACTTACCCTCTGCTGTCAGTATTGTGGATTGTTTATTCCCTTCAGCTCTTTTGATGTGTGATTTCTTTTCTCCTGTTTATATAAAAGAAATCAATAAGTTTACATTTGATTAGCCAATAAAGTGAACTAGATGAAAATGTTATAATTTTCAGCTAGCCTCCATGAGAAAATCAAATTTGTAGCCTGCATGATAGTGGGCACATTGAAACGAGACAATATTGCAATGCCATAATGTTGTAGTAGCATTCAGAAGAAATGTCTATAAGTTAAAGTACATGACACATGTCAATGATAAGCTCATATATTTTCACAAGTAATCACCTTCAGCTTCAAGAATCTGAGCACGTTTTTTTCTTTGAGCTTCAACTTGCATTTTCATAGCCGTCAATACTCCAGGTGGAGGTGTTACATCCACTGCATTAAATCAAATAACAAAAACAATGTGTAAAATTACAGCTAAATTGCCGCCCAAGTAATATGCACTGAACCCAAGTAATATGCACTGAAAACAAAGATAGACTTACTTATTTCATATCGAATACACTCAACACCCCAACCAGAAGCAGCGTCATTGATTACACTCTGTTTAGAGTAATGCCATTCACTAAATTAGGATCAAAATAAAACTAAGCAAAAGCAATACAACACACTTTCGTATAGCCGATGACTACTATCACTCCTAACTTCTCTCATGTTCAATTTTTCTGACACAATTGGCAGAACTACGACAGACTCAACATCATTACTAAACCCTATTGGATAACAAAAAAGTAATATAATTTCCAAACTGATAATCTCCAGCTAAAAAGGAACACTTTGCCCGAGAAAGCTGACCCAAATCCCCTTCGAAGTCAATCAAATGAGCAAACAAAATGAAAGAATCATCAGGCTCTGAGAGACCTAGATGAACGAAATATATCAGAAGTGTTGATCCAACATATGAGATATTAACAGTATAAATTTAAGTCTACTTACACTTGAACAACTAAATTAATCAACTTCGCAGCATAAAACATACAAATCAATCAAAACAAAGGGATAACGGCAGAAGAAACTTCAATTTGGCCCCTACTCAAGTCTTCAAATCAATCAAAATAAGCAAAGAGATTAAAAAAAATAACAATTAGACCGAGCTAAAGAGGAGACTCACATAGGGAAAGGAACTTTGACAAGCCACGAAAGTTTGGAGAAGGGCAAAATTAACAGTTGGGTTTCTCTTATAGCCACGAAAATTTTGAACGGTGAATGGGCTTTTGAAAGCAGAGGAGGAGGTTGTTGTCATGGAATCTTCTGCTTTTACTTATGGCTTCAATTTTAATCAGGATTAGCATGGGAAGGAGGCTAGCTGAGGACGAGAGAGGGAGGGATGGCGAGAGAGCCCCGACGACGAGAGAAGGAGGCGGCGAGAGAGCTCCGATGAGAGGGAGGGCGGCAGCGTTAGTTTTTGGCGACGAGAGAGGGAGGGCGGCGGCGTAGGTTTTGGCGAGAGAGAGAGTGATCAGGAGGGAGGGAAGCAGAGAAGAGAGATCGAAATTTTTAATTTGGGAGAAAATGAAATTTGGGGCCAGAGGTTGAAGAAGAGGGAGAGGATTTCGATTTGGGGGGGGGGTCGATTTTGGAGGGGTTCTTAATGTTATTTTGGGCGGAACTTTTGGGTTGGGCGGGGGAATTTCGATTTTGGAGGGAGGGATTTAGGGTTTATTTTTTTTAATACGAGTTAAAATATCCTAGACGGTATCCTAGACGGAAATTTCCATCTAGAATACCTATTTATATTAAAAAATTAAAAATATAAAAAACCGTCTAGAATACTATCCTAGACGGAAATTTCCGTCTAGAATGTTTTATTCTAGACGGATTATTCTAGACGGAAATTTTCCGTCTAGTTTAATACAAACTAGACGGAAAATTTTCCTTCTAGAATATTCCGTCTAGAAAAAACAATTTTCTACTAGTGTTTGTAACAATAATGACACAAATACAAAGTGTAGCAAAGCACGACACTTATTTGTGTCATCAGATATATAGGTAAGTATAACTAAAAAAGGCTAATAGTCTAACATGGAGTGTGAGGGGCTATTGATGAGCTTAAATAATAAATACTAGATTTTAATTATGATGATAATTAAACATTTATGATAGCGTATAAGCTAAAAAAACTTCATAGTTAAGTGTGTGTTGGTGAGAGTAATCCTAAGATGGGTGACCTTCTAGGAAGTTATAGTACTGAATGATGATACATTCTAATATGTGTAGAAAGACGCTTTCTATACATGTTCTAACTATATTTTTGATATGTGTTGCACTCTATTTGTGCGATACAAAAATATATCGCGTAGAAATAAAAAATGTATCATAATTTTCAACACTTGTTATAGTGTGCCCATGTAATTTGGAAATGAGCCGTACCATGGCTAAGGTAAATATGATAAGAGTCATAATCACGAGCAATAACATCATGATTCGTACCCTCAAATAAACAATGAAGATTTGTTTTCCCCATTCAAGATTATTTATCGTTTAATAAGCGTTCTTACCTTAGAGATTGGTCGGATGTTTGGAAAAGGTACATCTACTGGAGCCTTATGTGGTTTTCAGTCAAAATCCAACTAATTCGGTAAAGGAAAAAAAGGTATTGGCTGCTAAATCTTTTTTTTATGACATCTTATTTTTATTTATTTTTTCCCAACTAAATAAGATAGATTTGGAAGAAATAATGGCGAATCTCACAGATCTTTCACTTTTGTTAATTCTTCTAAAAAAAGTTCAAATCAAATTACAACCTCTTGTTGAGCAAAAAGGAAGATTTAACGTAACAATGTTGCACGTCGTGCGGAAGCGTGCTCGACAACCAAACGAGTCCGCAAGAGATAAGAGAAGAGAACCAAAACTAAATACGAGTGCAATTCGCCAAAATACGACACAAATCAAATCAAACACAGAGATTTATATGGTTCGGCAATTGCCTATGTCCACGTGGAGAGGTCGTGGAGATTTCACTATATGGAGGAGAAACACAACGGGTTACAACTCACAAAATCACTCAAATATAACCCTAATCAAAGCTCTCAACTCCCTTACAATATCTCACTCTCAAAGTGCTCAAAACAATATTAATTCTCTCCTTTAAGAAACCCTAGAAACATGGTTTTCTATTTATATCAAAAACCAATCCAAAACAGACCAGGAAATCAAATCTGGCCCGCAACTGCTTTCCGATCGACCGAACGCATGTGACCAGTCGACCGGCCAGAGAGAGATTTCCAAGTCCTGTAATGTGCGCGTTTTCGGTCGACCAGCCATACCCATTCGGTCGACTGACCATACCCGTTCGGTCGATCGACCAGAGACATGTTTCAAATCCTGTAATTCAACAATCTGTCGGTTGACCAGGCTATGCTGTCGGTCGACCGATCCAAGGGATTTTCTGTACTCATGTTTTTGCACGATTTTCTCAAATCCTTTGTCATTTTCTACAATTCTCCATCTCGGCGAAGTTTTCCTAAAACTGAGCCGACGCCAACATGAGCACCAATACGTCGTCTCACCAAATCCAGTTGTACCAATGAGGTTGCCTACGTACAACCTCTCCTAAGGGATCAAACCGCCCGTAATTCATCCAAATGGTCGTGAACGGCCTCAACAATCACGAATTTATAACAAGTTTTTACAATGATCGAACTTGTTACTCGGAACCACCTTTGTGAGCATATTTGCTGAATTGTCTTTTGTGTGGACCTTCATGAGCTCCACATCCCCATCTTAAAGAACCTCTTGAACGAAGTGATAACGAACGTCGATATGCTTTGTCCTCGCATGAAAGACCTGATTCTTTGCCAAATAGATAACACTCATGCTATCATAATAAATGGTGACTGATCGCTGTGAAACACCAAGATCCTCTAAAAGTACTCAAAGCCAAATCGCCTCCTTAACAGCCTCCGTAATTGCCATATACTTTGCCTCCATCATCGACAAAGCCATCGTAGACTGCAATGTGCACCTCCAACACACTGACGTACGGGTCAAAGTAAACACATACCGCGTCGTTGATCGATATTTATCAAAATCTCTAGCGTAGTCCGAATCTACGTATCTAATACATAGCTACCTACTGCTAGTGTCCCACTCGAAAACCAAACTAACATTGAAAGTACCTCGAATGTACCTCAAAATCCATCTCATGATATCCTAATGACCCGGACCCGGGTCGTACATGTACCTCGAAATCATGCTCACTGGCTGTGAAAAATCTAGCCTCGTACAAACCATGACATACATCAAACTTCCCAGTACTCGTATACGGAGTCTTCGACATTAACTCTCTATCTTTAACTATCTTCGGTGAAAGTTCAGCTGAAAAGTTCAAATGGGCTCCCAATGGTATACTAACTAACTTCGTCTCCAAGCTCACATTGAACCGCTATAGAACCTTCTTCAAATAAGTCACCTGTTGTAGGCGTCAAAAATTGCCTATTGGTCCCGAACATGGCTCGAGATGACAAGCCTTTGAAACAACAAAGCGGCAAATCGCTAATGACATTACAACAGTCCCGCGCGCTCATCAGCCAGCTCCAAGTAGCTCGCACGCTTATCAGCCTCCTCTAAGCTAATGAAACGTATAAAGAGAATCGGTGAAGTGGACAAGTCAACAAAATGATGAAATGCGCGTAACAGCAAAACAAGTCTAACCCGAATGAACCGGAAAAGCCCCTGGCGGCCGAGTCGCGTCAAAATAACTCGGCCAAAGCCAGTGGCTCGGCCCAAGTACGAGCCACCAAATGGTGGCTCACAGGGGCGCGATCCACCATTTGGTGGATCGCATGGTCGCGAGCCACCAAATGGTGGCTTGCACAGTGTCGAGCCACCGTGAGGTGGCTCGTGCTCAGAAATGCCGAAAACGTGTTTTTTGATATATTTTTAGAATTCTTTCGTTCTAGAACCTCCCCAACTGCTTTTAAGCTATCCCTAAACATAGTTAAATAGTTATTAACTACGGATAAGGTCAGGTCATCAACTCTTATCAGAAAACATTATAACAAAAGCCTATAAATACAAGCCTAAGGCCTTCATTTAAAAGGATCTGAAATTAGAGGCGAGGTGCTATCAAATTGAAGAGTGGAGCACGAATTTCAGAGGAGGGCTAGCAAATCTTGGTGAACTTCAGCATAAAGAGGAAGCGTTTCGAAGGATCTGAGGTCTGTTCCCCCTTTCCTCCGGATCAAACTTTGTTTTGATCTCGAGAAGAGTCGTAATCTCGCTTGGTCGAGATTATCACTTCTGTGATTACTTCCTTTGTGAAGTAAAAACATTAATTAACATTCTGTTAACCTGATCTGATCCACGACGATCCACGGACTAACGCGTCCCCGACACATGCAAAGATCCCACGTAAGCAGCGAGTGATAAACGTCCTCTGCGTGTATTTGAAGGGAGTTGTAATTTTTATTTTATTTGTGTAAGTGAGAGATCTTATAAAAAGATCGACTTTTATCTTTTGAATCTGTTGTAATCGATAAACAATTGTAATGGATTCAGCCATGAATAAACCAACTTTTACCCCAAACATGCTGGCGACTATATAGTGGAAGTCGACAGCCTCTTTGTCGTGGCTGTAGTTTTGTAACTTAGGATCGTGATCCTGGTTGATACGGAGGTCGAATACTAGTTCGACCAGGAAAAATATGAGGAGTATATGTCTTTCTCCTCCAGATCCTTCTCCCCTTACAAACACAGGAGGATCTCCTCAAGGAAGGTTCGCTGGTCTTCAGATCTAAAGACCTAAGATGATGATCATCTCCTTGTTGCTACTACAGTTGCCCCTTGCAACGCCATTCCGACGTCTGAGAAAGCAGGATCTTCAAATCTGAACTCCTCGATCAAGGAGATAGACGCTGGAGTCACGCCAAATATATCAAAGAGGGCTCATCAAAGACAACGGTAATGCCTCGCGCGTTAACTTGCTAAGGCTTTGGAGCCGGTCGATAGAATCTGTTATGAGGCGAATCTTAAATTTAGAAAGCGCTAAACGCCATAATAGTGAGCGTGCGCCTCCTCCTCCAAACCAGCAACGAATGAATGAGTCTGCATCAAAAGGACCCGTTCGACCCTTGAGAAGCGTATTCAGAAGCACTGTGTATTTCTTACACACTCAAGAATCCTTATACAGGAAGCCAAGAAATTGCAGAAGAAAGAGGTGGCCCAAAAACCACCAAAGCTACATAAAGTATGGAGGCCAAAGGCTAAAACTGCGCCCGAAATTGTCAGAAAATGCGAACCACAATCTGCTGGTTTAGCCAAAGCCGAGCCACCAAATGCTGGCTCGGCCAAGGCTGAGCCACCAAATGGTAGCTCGCGTCAAGTCCGAGCCAACTCGGCTCTCCTTATACCTGGTTCACCTCCCGCGATTATTTTTGAGTCTTCGATAGCCCCTGTTCCTGTCCCGATGAATCACACACCTCCGACGGAGCCCCACGATAACATGGACTTGTCCCGATTCAAGATGAAGATCACAGATCGTCTCGGTCTTTTGTACGAGGGTCGAGGTAAAGCCCCAGCTAAAGAGCGCTTGAGTCCAGTGAATGAACCCTGAGCAATTCGTCAGACTGGGGGTCATGCGCGTCGTCCCAACTGTAGGCATTAAAAAATGCTAATAGATATACAAACATAGAGAAGATCATCCAAAAATCACCTCATACTGTCTTAGAAGAAAAATCAAGACAGATATGAACTGTCTTGCCAGCGAGACAGTGTTTGCTGTCTCACAAGCGAGATAGTGTTTTCTGTCTCGCAGCGAGACAGTGTTTGCTGTCTCGCCAGCGAGACAGTGTTTTCTGTCTCACAGCGAGACAGTGTTGACAGTGTTTGCAGTCTCGCCAGCGAGACAGTGTTGAAATAGTCAAAAACTACCTTGCTAACTACCACACACGTGTCCATTAACTGCCAAGGGATGTGGAAAATATCGTGGGCGAAAATCACGTGAATAACTGCCAAAATAACGGAGTTTGAAACGTGGGAAGACAGTTACAGCGAAAACTGCCTTAAATATTCGTTTTTCGAGATAGTAGTTACTGTCTCGCGGGCCGAGACAACAAACACTGTCTCGGCCGCCGAGACAGTAAACACTGTCTCGCCAGCCTAATTTGATCGTTTTGTTGTATTTTTCAGTTAAGTTCCCTGAGGCTATAAATACCCCCCTAGGGTCATTTCTGACGAGGATCGAGCACATTATTGAGCAATTCAGAGCAGAGAGAGAGCAGACACAATTGTTCTTGAACTTTCCTTGAGATTCGAGCTTGGACTTGATCTTAAGAAGAACGACTATCTTACTTTGATAAGATCTTTGTTTCAAATTCTCACTTCGATAAACGAAGGAAGAATCACTAAGCCCCCTTCACGATCTGTGATTCGGTGGTCCACGAGTTAAAGCACTCCCGGCACATGCAAAGTCCCACAAAACAGAAGTTGATAAACAGTTTCTGTGTTATTTTCTCAAGAGTTGTAACGTTCATTTTGTTGTGTAAAAGATGTCTTATAAAAAGACTATTTCTTTTGAATTTATTGTAATCGACCGAAGATATAATGAATTCAACAGCAAAAATAACTTTTGGTGAAAACAAACTGGCGACCACAGTGGGAGCCAGCGGCCTCGCTGCCGAGGCCACGGTGTCGCAACCGATCAAGATCATCGTCAATGAAGAGATCGAATATGAATTCGATCAAGCCAAATTCGAGGAGTATCTATCATCCTCATCCTCAAAATCTTCCTCGCCTCGTAAGTGCAGGAAGATTTTATCTTTCAAGAAAAATTTCAAGTCTGCAATACCAATGAAGGCCGCAGGTGAAGATTCTTGCCCGATTGCTGCTAAGGAATCTGCCTGCAACATCCCTGCTCCAAACGACTCTGTACCGATTAAGGAGTCGTTGATGAATGGTTCACCGGTGCTGACGAAGAGGGCTCGTCAGAAACAGAGCCAGCGCCGTGCTCGTCAATTGGCTAAGGCCTTGCAACAAACCGACGGGGCCCATTACTATGCGAACCTAAAGTCGAGGAAACAAAAGGTGGTTCAGTTGCCTCAACGGCAAAATAATCATATTTCTGCACAACTTACCACGGAGGAATGAACCCTCATCAAAAGGGCTCGTTCAACCCTTAAGGAACGTATACAAAGGCGTAAGATGAAGGCCGCCCGTGCCCGCGCTCTTCGTCAACAAGAACAAGGAATCAAGGAGTTGGTGTCTGAAAAGCCACCAAGGAACCGTAAAGTTTGGATGCCGAAGACACCGCAAACATCCATTCCGGGCCCGTCTACTGCATCACCAGTAAAACCCTGGGTTAGCCCAGATTTATCCAAATTCAAGATCACCATGGCAGATCGCCTCGGTCCTTTGGTTGACGATCGAGGCAAAGCCCCAGTCAAAGAACACTCAGATCCAGCAAGTAAACCCTTAGTGGTTTCTTATACAGGGGGTCGTAAACACCCTCCTGTCAGAATTGCACCAGTCCAAAATGAGAGAATACCAGTTCATATTCGTTGGGTTATTCCCGAACTAACTTCTCTTCCTGGAGAAAAATTAGGGTTGGAGCTATTTGAACTAATCGGAGACTTCCCCTTATCGACCACGTTGATAGTAACTGTTGGGAGTTCGTCATCTCGAACAACCGATCGTCTTTTGCGAAAACGCCTTGAATTAGGCTTTGATGCTTTAGTGGAGATCCTCTCAAATACCGAGACCCTCTGTGGAGGGGTCTTGGGGTAGCTACACGCTGATAATACTACCCTGATAATTTTGATACACGGACAATGAGAGTCCGCTTCCTGGATACTTCTCTTTCGAGATTTATTCGTACCCCCAGCCCGATAGTACAACTCATCGACGTTGCGGTCAGAGCAACCTATTGGCTGTTTACATGAATTCTCAGGTATAATGTATTCTTCTGTCTGACGCGTTTTCATCTGAGTAAACATCGCCTTGTTGGCGTCTACAGGAGTCACACGCTTGGAATCACACCTTTGTGAGGATGAAATCTTAACGGGCTCCTGGTTTTCTGCATGCACCCCCAAGCGGGCTGTTGTAGAAATTAATTTGTTAGGAGGTCACGTACGACCCCCAGTCCGGATGTTCGCTCAGGGTTCCTTCAATGGTCTCAGGCGTTCCTTAACAGGCGCTTTGCCTCGATCTTCGGGTCGAGAACCAAGGCGATCCTTCAAAGGAGTCCTGAACTTGGGGAAATCCATGCTGCGGTGGGGTTTTACCGGAGGTTCGGGATCTGAAGTTGGCAAAAGCTTAATGATAGTTCCATTTGTTTTTGCCTTAGGCGATGATCTGGCTTTTGACATCCCAACTTGTTTGGATCTCGGCGATCTCTTAACTGCCTCTTCCTTTTGCATTTTCTGTGCTTTTCGCACAAGGGTCCGGGCATGCGCAAGCAAGACGTGGCGCTTCTGAATTCGCTCCTCAAGAGTAGAGCGAGTTCATTTGACACGAACCCATTCGTTAACCGGAGGTCGGGAGGAGGATCCTAATGCTGGTCGTGGCGATAGATTAACCACTTGGCGCTTTCTGAACTCTAGATATGCTTGGTAACAGAGTCCATCCACCTGATCCAAAGCTTTGGTGAATTGGCGCGCGAGGCGTTGACGGCGCCTTTGACGAGCCCTCTTCGTCAGCACTGCTGCACTTTCAACGGGCAACTCCTTGACTTTCGAGGAGTTGTCACAAAAGTTGGATCTGGTTTCTTTGGAGGCCGGAGAGGGGTCTTCCACTACATTCGGGTTCAAATCATCAGCCCTGGTCTTTAGATCTGAAGTCGCGTTCTTCGCGGTAGTGGTTTTCATGCGTTTGCAAGAAGAAGATCTGGAGGAGGAGGAGGAAATATATTCCTTGAATTTTTGCTGGTCGAATTCGTATTCGACCTCTTCGACCAGAATCTTGATCGTCGGCTACGGCACGACAGCCTCGGCAGCGAGGCTGTTGGCTCCCACTGTGGTCGCCGGCTTGTTTGCGGTGAAAGTTGATTTCTTCATTGCTGAATCTATTACACGTTTACCGATTACAGATTCAAAGTAAAATTAGTCTTTTTATAAGACTTTCATACACAATGAAAATAATAAAAAAATACAACTTTCTTCAAACAAACGCAATGGGTGTTTATCGCCCGCTGCTTGCGTGGGATCTTGGCCTGTGACAGGAATGTTGATATTCGTGGACCACCGTCGATCAGATCTGATTACCAAAAAATCGAGCAGAGCTTCGTTGATTCATGAAGGAATCAAGAAACCATAGCACTTATCTCGACAACAGCGATATAATTGCTCTTCTTAAGATCACCGCAACGGGGTAATCTTAAGGGACGAACTCCTCTTCTTTATGACGAAGAATCCGCTGAAGTCTCCTCCTTATCTCTGAAGTTCGTGCACTTTTAATCTTAAATCCGGTAGGGCTTCGCCAACTTTCTAAAAATCCAGATCTGAAAAAATGAGGCTCCAGGGGCTGTATTTATAGGCTTCAAGGAGGTCCGGACGGTTAAAACCGCATAACGGCCTATTTTTAGGGCTAGAGACACCCCAGGGTGTCTCAGCGAGGCCGAGACACCCTTGGGTGTCTCGTCCTGGGCCGAGACACCCTAGGGTGTCTCAACCTTGGCCGAGACACCTTGGGGTGTCTCGGTTGGGCCTAGACACCTCGGGGTGTCTCAACTCATGTTGAGACGCTTTGTTATGTATACTTGTTCGTTTTCGCCGTAACTTCTTCATTCGAACTCGGATTTGAGTGATTCAAAGTGCGCTGGAAAGCCGACGAAGAGATCTACAAGTTCTGATAATTGAATCATCTATGGAATAAATGAGACACGAGTGGTGTTCCGCCTTTCGTAAATGACACGGGGCTCTTGATAAGCTTTCGTTCCTCGTTATTCTGAAACTCCGTTGCTTCACGTAGTTCGTCGATTCACTTCAAGCATTTTTCGACGTCAATCAAGCTTCTGTGAACTGGATAGTGACGTTCATCATCTTTTCTTAGCACTGAGCCGTTCGTGGAGACCTATAGGCAATTTTTGATGCCTACAATTGGTGTGTAAGTTTCTGAACTTAGCTTGTGCCATTGAGTTGACTTTGAACTGATCATCTTTGTTGGGAATTCATATCTGATTGTAATTGAACTCCTTGGAATCATCTTTTGCCTTATTTTGCCGGAATTACTGATGCGTTGACCGGCATCGACCTTTACTGTAACGCGTTGACCGAAGTTAACATAGTTTATACTCGTACGTTTGCTGGAGTCTATACAGTTTAAGCTCTTAAGGTATTGGAGTATGGCGATCCTAAATGTTGGAGCTGCAGGACCAACTTGTTAAAGCTAATTCGTCTGCATGTATGGATCTTATTCCGAAATCGTTAGATGCTCAAGTCACAAGACTAACCAATAGAGTTGTTGTGTCAATGACTCGCTTTTATAAAATTTTTAGCAAATCCTCAGCCATCAACGGGTTTGATGAGCCTTTACCAACTACCGTTTGAGTCGGGCTAGCATGCAGATTGTTTAAATCCGTTCTGCATGTAATGTTATGCTAAAAGAGTTAACTCTTTTATTACTACGATATTGAATACGTAGACTCGGTCATTTTCACGGGAACGAACCACCTAGCAGTGCGGGTTAAGCGCTGACTTATCCCTACTTAGGCTTCAGGATAAAATGCCCCGTGCGTGTGAAGCACGGATTATGAGGGTTGAAAATATGGTGTCTTCTCTTGGGGCAAAGACGAACCCAATACTGGAAAGGAAGAATTTTCTATTCTATTTCCAGTTACGAAGAAAACTCCAAGTGGGATCTCCACTTCGAGAATCCGGACAAGGTGAAACTAAGAGTGGGATCTCCACTCCAAGGATCGAATGGATTCGGATAATCCTAACTGTCAGAAGATTTGATTACCGAACTAAAGATAAATTTCTCGTTTATCGAGAGTGAATTATGATTTTGATCCTAACTGTAGGAAGGTTTAACCAAGCGGGAGTTTGAGATGACCCTAACTTTTATAGGTTTGATCGAGTGGGAGTTTTGAGACGATCCTAACTGTAGGAAGGTTTGATCGTTTAATTTGTGAACCTCTCATTCATTGAAGAAATCGAGAGGGGATTTTGGTTGTGGTCCTAACTGTAGGAAGGTTTGACCAAGTGAGAGTGGGAGTACAAATCATAGTGGGAGTATTGACTTGTACCAATTACTCAATGGGGGTTCTTGGTGTCAAATGATAAGAACTTAACACGAAGGGGTTTGAAAATTCGTCCAGGATTAGGACATTAGAATTCTGAGTACTATGTCCGGACTCTAACAATGAGGATGTTGAGTGTATAGACACATCGAAAGTTTGAGTGGATTTAACCGAAAGGAATTTTGGTGACCCCACCGTCAATTAGTCTGATCGGTAGGGGATTTTGTGGTGGGAGGCTGTGAGTCGCCAAACACCAATGAGAGTTTTATGAGGGAAAATTGATCCAATGAAGTGATCGAATCTTGTCTCAGCAAAAGAGTGTTCGGAAATCACAGTGGGAGTTTAGTGTTTATCACTTTGTTCGTAATGATCGGATTATCCCTATGAAAATTATATTTACCATTCTTCCGGTAACTTCCTGTTACATGAATTATCCACCCCCAGTTTTCTTTGCAAAACTGAGTGTAATGAGGAGTACGTTGTCCACAGTCGCATGTTCGGGTTATCCTTAAGAATATAAGATTTTCTAGGAACTTCCAGTGAAAGAAAGCAAACAGTTTAGACTCACATACCTGTTGGAGTATTGAGAAGCAGTTTATATTCGTATACTCTTTGGAGTCTCGGAAGAAGCAGTTTATACTCTTATACTTATCGGAGTGTTGCCGTTCTCATCTAGCTTATCCCGGTGTTATGACGCCGGCTTCAACCAAGGTTTTGATGCTATTCTTGAGAGCAAAGTAATCCTTGGTGGGATGAAGGACCCTTCTATGGTACGCATAGTACTTTGGATCTGCAGTGTTATCAGCTTCCTCCTGATTTGTGATAGGTGATAGCTTGATATTGTTGTTTTCAATGAGGGATTCGAAGATGGCTAGAACATATTCGTCCTTTAAGGAGTACCCTTTTTGAAGTCTTGATCCCGAAGTCTTCTACTGTCTTCGGGGTTGCTGTTGCGACGTCTGATTAGCGTCAACAGGTGCTGCAGGTGCTTTCCCTTTACCACGGGAGGTGAAATTTGATTTCGGAGAGTTAGCCGTCAGTTGGCTTCTTTCGGCTTTCTTCCTTCTGAGGAAGCGTTCGTTCTGCACTCCGTGCACCTTCAACTCTTTCCAGTTATTGGACGGTGCTACTCCCATAACTTTTAACACGTCCAAAGAGAGATTATTGTGATAGGTTTGTAGGATAAAGTCCTCTGTGATCGGACCTCGGCAGTTCATCGCCTTATCCCGGAAGCGCTTGACGAAGTCATCGACCGTTTCGTCGTCTTCTTGCTTCTCATCGAAGAGTGTCCTGATTGACACCTCGGCATCATCGTCAAAGAAATGAGCGAGGAACAGGTTCTCTAGGTCGTCCTAGCTATTGATGCTTCCAGACTTAAGATGGTGGTACCAATCGAAGGCGGGCCCGCGAAGGGTACCAACGAATAATCGGACCATCAATGCTTCATTGCCGGAGAGAGTGCCCAAGTGGGACTTAAAGTAGATCAGATGCTGAGTGGGCGAACCCTTTTCGTCAAACAACGTGAAGTTAATCAGGTTAAACTTTGCCGGATACGGGATCAAATCCCATTTTCTTAGATAGGGCCATGGAATGCTGGTCCTTTTCATCTCTTGAGCAGACATTAGAGCGTTGATTTTGCTCTCGAGATCTTTCATTTTCTCATCCTCGCTCATATCGAGCCTTGGACGATTTAAAAGAGGAATAACGCGACCACCCCCGGCATTGTCATCTTCGGTGGAACCACCCCCAGCGTTGTTATCTTTAGTTGGGCCATCCCCATGTTTTGGTCAATGGGAGGGTTATCAGCATTGAGGCGTTCATCCATATCTGAATCGTTATTTGCTTGGTTAGCAAAGTTACGACGATTGGATTCACCAAGTTGATTCGACAAAGCTCGGATTTGTTGGTCATATTCTTCTCTCATCCACCGCATAGCCATTTTCATTTCGAACTTAAAGTTCTCTTTTTACTTGGCCAAAGCATCCTCAACCATTTTGGCTACTTCCTCGGTGTTAATCATAAACACTTTACGGGATTGTCCTGGGCTGGACACCGTTTTGTCAGAAGCGACTGCAGAGTTAGCATCTGATGCTTCATCATCCCAGAATAACCCTCTCTGCATTCTCTGGTAGTCTCTTTGTCTAATGGTTCCCGATCGTAACCGGGTTAGACGATGCGATATAAGTGGGTCAGAGCTAGAAAGTCGAATCGACTTTCCCTTATCAGCCATATTTATTGTGACTTTCGAAAGTTCATCACCTTGAACGGCCGATTGTTTCTTACGAAAACGTTTTGGCTTACACTTAGTCGCTCCGTTAGAGATCCTCTCAAATACCGAGACCCTCTGCGGAACGGTCTTGGGGCAGCTACACGTTGATAATACTGCCCTGATTAGTTTAGCACACGAATAGTGACAATCCATCTCCCGGGTATTTCTTTTTCGAGACTTGTTCATACCCCCAGCCCGATAGTATAACTCGTCGGTCTGATGACCAGAGAACCCATCGTGTGTTTGCACGAATCCCTAGGTGTAACATCATCGTCAGACGAATACGTCTCTTTCTGGGGGCATAACACTCTGTCAGTGTGTTCAAGAGTCACACGTTTAGATCTACGCTCTTATAAGCGTGAACTCTTGACGGGCTCTTGGACTTTAATTCGCTGTCCGAGGTGGTCAATTATAGGAGTTTTCCGTGTGCGACCCCCAGCTCGAGTAATTGCTCGGGATTTAATCACCCGACCCAAGTGTTCTTTGACCGGGGTTTTACCTCGACCCATGTGTGAAGGACCAAGACGATCTGTGATATTCATCTTAAATCGGGACAAATCCATGCTGCTGCGGTGCTCCACCGAAGGTGCGGAACTCGAAGGGATCGACGAAACAGGTGCAGAACGTTTTTTGTCTTGACCCTGGTGCGGGTCAGATTTGAGTGACCCGCGGGTTGGAGGGTCGGATCCGGGTGACCTACGGGTAGGAGGGTCGGATCTGAGTGACCCGCGACTTAGAGGGTCGAATCTGGGTGATCTGCGAGCAGGAGGGTCGGATCTGGGTGACCCGCGAGCAGGAGGGTCGGATCTGGGTGACCCATGAGCAGGAGGGTCGGATCTGGGTGACCCGCGGCTTGGCGGGTCAGATTTGAGTGACCCGCGAGCAAGAGGGTCGGATCTGAGTGGCCTGCATTTTTTGATATTTTCGGCTGCTATTTCGGACTTTGGCCTCCAAGTTTGATGCAGCCTTGATTATTTCTTGGCTATGTCCTTCTTCTGCATCATTTGTGACTTCTGCAAAGGAATTAGTGCGTGGGCAAGCAGCACGCGACGCTTCTGAATTCGCTCCTTAAATGTTGAACGGATCCTTTTGACTTGGATCCATTCACTTGCTGTTGGTTTGGAGGAGAGGACATATGCTCGCTGTTGGGGTGCTCGATGCTCCTTGAATTTCAGATCCGCTTCATAACAGATCCCGTCTACGGGCTCCAAAGCCTTGACGAATTAGCGCGCGAGGCGTTGGCGCTGCCTTTGGTGAGCTCTTTTTGATAAAGTAGGCGCGCTTTCAGTACTCAACTCATTGATTAAGAAGGAGTTTAGATCTGTAACTCCGACTTCATTGGAGGCCAGGGGGGCGTTGATCTTCCTGTGCTTGTGAGGGGCGGAGGATTTAGAGGAGGGGGACGACAGATACTCCTCGAACTTTAGTTGGTCGAACTCATATTCGACCACTTCTTCAACCGGGATGCAGATCCGAGGTTGCGACATGACAGCTTCGGTAACAAAGCTGTTGGCTCCCACTGTGATCGCCAGCGTGTTTGGGTAGAAAATTATATTCTTCATTGTATAACTCATTACAACTTCGATCGTTACAACAAAGATCGGTATGTTTATAAGACCTTTACACAATGAAAATAAAAGTTACAATTCTCGTTCAAACAACACACAACAGGTGTTTATCGCCAATTGCTTTGAGTGGGATCTTCGCATGTGTCGAGGTTTATCCGTGGACTGCCTACGGATTAGATCCGGATGGAAAATTCGACAGAGCTTTGACTTCACCGAGGAAGTATTTGATTTGAAGCACTGAGATCGATCAAGCAAAATCAGCACTCTTCTCGAGATCAAGACCAAGCCTGATCTCAAGGAAATGGGGGAAGCGGGCTTCGGATCTTTCAAACTCTCCTTCTTTATGATGAAGAACTCGTCAAGATTTATCAACCTTTGCTGAAATTCGTGCTCCTTTGACTCCTCAATTCGGTAGCACCTTCTCACCTTGATAATAATTTTGCCCCTCTGAAATGAGCCCCTAGGTTGTATTTATAGGCTTCGATTGGGGGTTTTCGGATAAGAATGGATGATTTGAGCTTATCTTTAGTTAATAACGGCCTAACCATATTTATAGATGATATCAAGTCAGTTGGGAACCGCTGGAACATATAAATACCGAGAAAACCGCTCAAAACCGTTGAAAACACGTCCGGAGGTCTAAACAGCAGGGGGACGACACGATTCGACCCGCGCTTGCGCGGGTCGCATCGTGTCCGACCCGCGCGGGCAGGGGTCGGATTCGTCCGACCCGCGCGGGCGCGGGGTTTTGGTTTTTTTGGTGTTTTTTCCGATTCTCCGGGACTTGTTCTTTTCGTCATTTCATGTATTTGGTCGACTTGTTGACTTGTATGCTTCATTGCGGGACTGACCATCGAACGCGTGTTGGTTGACGTGTGTGCGTTGGTTAACGTACACGTGTTGATTGATGTGCACGAACTGATTGACGCGCGTGTGTTGACTGACGCCCGAGAGCTGATTGACGCGCGCGTGTTGACCGACGCGCACGGACTGATTGACACGCGCGTGTTGACCTGCGCGCGCGGGCTGACTGTTGAGCACGCAGGCCACTTGGTTCGCCGTTTCGCCTCCTGCGCTTGTCGGCGTCAGATAATCCTTTTAGACTCGGATAACGACGTTCATCGTCTTCTCTCCGTCTCGAGCTATGTGCGGACACCCATAGGTATTTTTAGACGCCTACAGGGTTGAGTCGTGTGACCAAAAGGCTTGACCCGGATATAAACATAGTCTGACTAACCAAATCGACCTTTTTAGTAGACCAAGTCTATGACGAAAGGTGTCTTTAAGTTGGAATCCATCAAAGAAGTCCGCATTTGAGACAACAGACGTCTTTTGATTGGACTCCACTAGGGGACATTCCAAAGCAGAGAGTGACCTATCAATCACCATTGCATTAAATGCATGGTCATGTGTCATAATGACTCGTCTGACATTGCCTGTACTCCCGCCATACTGGGGGCGACACATGTAAAGTAGAGACAGAATGTCTGCTCCGTCGGTTAGGTTAGATTACCATTGTGCCCCCTACAAATCCTTTATAAATAGTGGTCATTTCCACTATATTAAGGTACGTCTGATAAACACCCTAGACTAGGTTATACATTCTCTCTTCATATTGCTTTATCTATATTGACTTGAGCTTTGGAGGGCACGCCGGGGAAAATTTCCTCCGGGCCTCTAATGTCTACTGCTTATGCAGGGAACTACTTCTCACAATTTATCAACCATTAGAGAAGATTAAGTGACCCTAAACTCTTCTAGATATTCCCTTACTCACAAACTAACTTTCTGACATAAACACCAACACAACAAGAAACCTGACAAAGAAATCACCTCAAGAGGTTTCAAGCGATTAAATAGATTTCCTAAAATTGGAGTCAAATCAACCAATGGAGGAGTGCCAACTCATCTTACTCTTGGTCTCACAAACTAAACTGTAGGAAAGAAAACTTTATAGAAATAGGTTTCTCGTGGTGTTGTTTGGCCAACCAAACATTATATCAGCTAGGTATAAAAATCTATACATATTTGTTATGAACATATCTGGATATTAATATATCAGCAAAATTGATATATTGATAACGCTAATACAACAAAAGGAAGATGCGGTAACAAATGAATAGTGACTATACAAAAAGTATAAAATAACAAAGTATTACATTTTCCCACCCCTATTATCAGAATCAACGGTGAATTGGGTAACAATATTGCGTGTGTAGCATACCATACTATAGAGATGATTAGATTTTTTGACTCTTATTTGGATTGGGATATTAAAAATATTTAAAAGTATGCCTTATTTTCATTCAAAAAAAAATTTATTTAAAAAGGTACATCTATATCTGGATTGTGACATGCATAAAGATATCATAAAAGATATATATACAAATCATCGCCGTTATCGTCATCTCTAATAACACGTATTCTACTTTGGATGATGTTAGATATATCATGATGTTACAGTTACATACCTCAATTAACTACTATTTCACATATCTCATGGATCATCTATGATTTTGTTTGTTACTAGCTAATCATGATTGATTTGGACAACATTTTGTGGCAAAATCATTCTAGTCTTTTCCCCCGTGAGTTTGGATATAAAGAGGATAAATTTGAAGGAGAACTTCGACACGCGCAAAAAAAAAAAAAAAAAAAAGAAAAAAAAAAGATGTTGTTGGCTCATCAAGTTCATGAAAACATGTGTATTATATCATCCAAAGTTCAAATATACATCTTTGTTGCTACTAGCTAGTATTAGCCAAATGGAACAAATCCATATTCTCCTATGATTGGTCTTGGGTACGTGCTTTCTACGTGGCCTCGAGTTGTTCAAACGAGAAACACCAAATGATCTCCCCACAAGATATAAAGAGAGTGATGATTTGGCATAAGGAAATGCACGATGAGGGAGCTAGCTAAGAGTCCTATTGTGCTCTCTTTCAATCATTGATTCTTGTAGCATTTGGCTCCAAAGATTATGTAAACCAAAGGGACTTTTCAAGTTAGTGAGAGCTAATGAACATCAACAGCAACAATTAAAAGAGCTTCCATTTGTGATTGATGATGTTCCTTGTACGCGGACTCAAAAGTATTAATTATCAGGAATTGATGGTTAACTATGATAAACACGAGACTTGAGGCAAAAAATTAGGGAGCCAGTTAGCTGTAGGCAATTGTTATTTGAGTTTTCATTAGCTTTGGGTGATTGGCCGGTACGTTATCAATTAATCAAGAAAGAGACTTATGCCAACAATTGGCTTAATGTCAAATTATGATATTATCTGGCTAATAATTTGATTGCTTTGGTTGATGAGTCCATTTATGTTCAAATCTCAACATCCAAAATTGGCCAACAGCTAGAAGCTACTAATGCAAGGCCACGGCTCCACTAAATTGCTATTTAATCTCAACTAGGTCAACAACTAGGTTGACTAGTATAAATAATAAAACCTTAATTAGTTTGAAGATACAACACAACAATTTAGTTACCAATTCTAGGGTTTTTTTTATCTCTAGCGCTCTTGGTGGCTCCTGCGTCAAAACACGAGGTTGTATAGTACTAGGAAGGATCGTGTAATTAAGATACTATATATATATATATATATATATATATATATATATATAGTACTTCATGATTAGTTATTTTCCTTAACCTATCAAAGACCACTTAGAATGGTTAACATAATCCTAACATTTATTTGATTAATCAAGTGAATCAGGGAACCTTTTTCTTCGTAATCACAATTTTGCACAAAGCCAATAGAGAATTAGTGGCATGGATAGGATTAAGATTAAGGATTAATTAACTGGACCTAAATTAGTTAATGTGCTTACATTGAGCCGACGGCTATTACAAGTAGCTAGTATAATTTGACCACTCAATTTAAAAAGGTGGCACTAATAGATATTTTCTTAGTAAAAAGGCAAGCCAAAATTATGGACCATGGCACTGAAAAGATACTAATATATATATATATATATATATATTTGTTTGAATTGGTGGGGGGAGATACTTGTGGTTATATATGTGGTTAAGGGTGAGAGCAACGAAAGAGCATGGAGAGGATTGAGGAAGATACCTCCTGAGACTAATTGCAGCCAATTAATTAGAGTTAATTACAAGCGTAGGCAAGCGCATGAAGTAGCTAGACGGCGTAGTCTCTCACTCTCTGCCTCTCTTTTCCGCTTTGCTTTTATTTACTTTTTATTGTTTTTTTCTCCGTGGCATGTGATAGTGGACGATGTAGCGGGTAGGCCTCACTTTTGAAGGTAAGAAAGAAGAAACAAACTGAGCGAGATTATCTAAGTAGACCAAATGCCTCAAAATCAAACTTGAGAGTAACTTTTGCTTCGACACACTAAGGTCTAAAATTGTGAAATAAAAATATTTTAATTTTCAGAGTTATATATCATAAATTTATTACATACGCAAATGTTTTATATCGCGTACGTCCGCTTAGATCACGATTGAGTACTTTATTAATTTGGAAAAATAATGCATAAGATGAGATTTGGTGTCATACGGAGATGCAACAATAATTAGATGAGTATGATTAAGGTTAAAATATGTTGGTACTCATAGCTAAAATTAGGTTAATGACTTTTGAAACAATTGATTCAGTCTAAGTAGAGTTAGCATAATCCATATCCCCGCTCGATTAATGGCCTTATAATTAATTTCCAGCCCACACACATCGATGAATTAAACGTGTACAAGTGCTAAACATGGACGGCCTTAAACAAAGTGATGATACATACCACCCTTGTTCTTGAATAAATTGTTGATTCGTACGTAATACTTATCTCAAGGACAATGAAAAGGATAAGATGACAAGATTTGCTCCTGCATTGGCTTCCACAAAGGAGGAGAGGGGGGCCCCTTGAACTTTCTCTTGCACTACGTACCCTAGCTCGTGGGTGGACTTGGATATATATATATTTGGGAAACGTCCGAAGCATGAACCTAGCTCTTCCACTCACCAATTCCTCAATTCTTGCTGCCTTTGCATTTCGTATGCCGTTAGTTGGTCAAGTGGTCACCATTTGCAATCACTTACACCAATTTGGGAAAGAGTATGGAAGGGGCACAAAGGATCATTATATTGTTTCCGTATTTTGTTTGCAAGATAAGATTGATCAAGTGGTTAGATTGCGCAATCTCATGAATATGCATATTGCATTTAATTTCTATTCTAATATTAGGATAAGGTTTACCTTTAAATTCCAACGTTTCTCGATAAAGGAAGGTGCCATTAATCATTCACGGCATTTATGTTCGAGCTTAGAATCAACACCAATCCCCCGTTAATCAATCGGGAGTACTAATACTTGAGGTGTACTGTATGCGCGCACTTTTTGTCGTTTAATACACTTTCTGACGCAGCGCGGAAGTAGTAGCCTCGGAATCCACTAAGGAAAATCTTCGAATCAACGAAGAGCTTCGAATCCACGAAGAAATATTAAGGAAAAAACAAAATTTTTATTAATCAAAAGTATGCCTCTAGCGCTTACAAGACTCTTCTTAAATAGAAAAAAAAGAAACAAGACTCCTACAATGACTCAAACTCTACCAAAAATAGTAAAAGAATTCCTAAAATATTAAAACTCCTAAAAAGACTACTTATTACTAGGAAAGTCCACCGGTCAAATCTGAGATCAAATCGGATTTGTTTCCTAAACAAAACAGACTCTTAAAATATTACTAAAAATAGTAAAAAACGGATAAAAGTGCAAATATCTCTCAAAACGTAAGAAATTTTTCAAAACGAAAAACGCAAACCGAATCCTAAGGGGTCGCTTTGGATGGCTCCGTCTCGTCGAGATAGTCGATTTTCATATATAATTCGTCCAGTTCCGACGTACGGTTTGAAAGTTACGACCGTTTCTTCGAAACTAGTTATTTTCTTCGACCAGGCCCGCATTTGGGCTTGCAGCTGTCACACTTTGACATAAACGTGTCTGTTGTGTGTTCTACATCACTTTCCTATCCTGTTGAACTCATTATGTAGCAGATTAATAGTGCATTATTGATTGTTGATTAATGTAGCTAACTAATTATTGATTGTTCTACATCACTTTCCTATCACATTCAAGATTCTTTCAGGATCTCCTCTCAACTCAGTCCACTTTCTTCAGCATAGCCAGATGGAACATCGGTAATGGCACCTCGAGTAGTTTCTGGCATGATAAATGGGCATCAGCAAACACTCTTAGCAGTCTCTTCCCCTATGCACACAAACTAGCCTTCTCGAGCAAATGTAGCATCGAAACGCAGGGAAGATGGGCTACTGGATCATGGGTCTGGCATCCAATTATTAGAAGGGGAACTTCCCTTAGAGAGAGATCAGATGTTACCCATCTCCATGACTTTCTAGAGCATCTCTCTCCAGGAGTCCCATCAGAGGATGATTCCTTATGGTGGCCTCTTATCTCATCGGGTTCTTTCACTGTGAAATCCTTTTACTCTTATATTTCTTCAGGGGGTATAAAATCCCAGTTCTATAATTTGATCTGGAAATCCAAAGTTCCTCTCAAGGTAAAAGTTCTCCTCTGGATCATTTCGAAAAGGAAATTGAATACCAAAGATAATCTGATAAAAAAAGGGTGGAATGGCGATCCAATATGCCCCTTATGCCATCGGGAGTCAGAGACTCATGATCATTTGTTTATACACTGTTCATTTGCCCGCGAAGTCTGGAAACAACTTCTCCCCTTATACCCAGCTAACGGCTGGCCCAGCAATATGGATAATTTGCTGCTGTATTATCAAGTTCCCAACATCTGTCCAGATACAAAAGTTTTCTGGAAGATCTTGTTGCCATGCTTCTGTTGGTGGATATGGTTTACTAGGAACTCTTCAATTTTCAGGGACTCTCTTCCTAATTCGATATCAGCTGCATCTAACATTGCGAGGTATTCAATCTTATGGACAGGTGAAGGAGATGATAGGACGGCGAGAAGACTGCGAAGGGTAGCAATCAGCCTCGGCCTTCAGGACTTAGCGAATAAGCATTCCTCGGGTGAGGTAGGAGACAGCCATGCAAGCAGTTAGCAGTTTAGTTTGGAAGGGCTCCAGGATGTTGCTGTTCTTTTGATAGTGGGTAGTGGTTAGCTGCACCTACCAAATCTAGTTTTTGATCAGTTCTGTATCTGTTTTCATATCTCCTCTCGACGCGATGTCTTTTGGTCGTTTTTCTTTTGTTTTACTCTGATGTAGGTAACGGTGGGTGTTGTGCGGTAGGTGACGACATTGGTCCGCTCCCTACCCACCTCTCCCACTGTTTTTCCTCCATTTAGAGAAGAAGTATGTATGTATATTCTCCCGGACCTTCTTTTATATATTAATATGAACATGGTACCTCACCCTGTTTCTTAGTTTCAAAAAAAAAATTAATTGGATTAAGGGTCCAAGGCACGACTATATACTATGGAGATCCCTCGTGGCTTAATTAAATTTATGTGAAACTATCTTTTGATAGAAAATTTAGGATGCAGGCCTGGCCATTTTAGGATTAATGATGTTGGCTAAATTTGATTGGTGAGCCAGTAAAAGAAAATCCAAATCTTTGGGAAATATTATACAAATGATACTTTGTGCATTGCGCAATCCCTACATAAGTATATACTTTGTTTTAATGGTCCCAATGCCCACAGATCAATTCGACTCGTAGAATATCATTACTTTTTACACGGGCCACTAGTTTGATAAACCCTTTGCTTTGAGAAGATTTCTTCAGGAATTATGTCCATTGTTTTTATGAATAATATTAATTTACATATTCAAATCTAATAATCTCAAAAGTGACGTTTGAGTTTGTCTCAAACGTGACTGTATTGTATACGACCAAAAAATTCACACGTAAAGATCCTTTTTCAGCTGATATCAATATGAGTTTGTTCATCAACACGTCACTCATTAATTGAGTAGACCACATCTTCTATGCTCTTTAAACTCTAGGGTTGTTATTGAGATTGAGCAGTCTAGGTTTGGAAAAGATCATGTAATTTCAAATAAAGTAGGCTAGCAATCTTTGAAGGCCTTATTGTCAATTCAAGTAAACCCTAATTAAGACAGCGCGCGTGTCATGATCCTGAAGCCTAATAGTTATCCTTTGCTCAATATGATTGATAAATGCAAGGGGTGAATACTCTGAATGAATATTAGAAGAGACTCGAGAAAACTTAATAACTCGAACTTAGCTTCTTTTTTAATTTTTTTTTGAAAATCTAAAAAAATAATTTTCTTTAACGAATGTACGTGTCGATCGGCTTCTTTAAACTAATGTCTAGCATTTGTTTTTTTTTTTTCGATATTCACAGGAATAACTACTCATCTTTAAAAGCCAAAATTGACAAGATATAAGTAATTAATATTAGTTGATGCTTTGTCTTTTTCAACTGCTTATAATATATATTATAATTTCTAATGAATATATGGATGTATTAGGAAAATTTTGTGTTACCTAGTGTTGACAAATTAAAGGCCCGATTTCGAAAACTTTTGCTCAAAGACCTTTTTTAAAAGAAATCCTCTATAGTGAGCCCCCTTAGGAGACTGCCTTGAGTCATTAGATATGATCTTTCATCAGCTATATCCTTTTTCTTTCCTTCTTTTTCTCCCTTTTATTCATATTTTTCTCTTATTTTAGTTCTTTCTATCAGCGTAATTCTGTGACACATGTCTATTATCTACTGCATACGGATAACATTTTCAATCAGTTCTCTATATGTTATGCACCTACATAATAAAAGCTAGAGCAACAGTTGGCAGAAAAAAAATGTCATTATAATTATTTGATACATTAATTTTATTTTTCAAATTTTAAGCTAGAGCAACAATTCATCAGACTCATTAGCCTCTTAGATCTATAATTCATAGATTTGCAAAAAGGAGCTAGCCATTTTCTTCAGGTTCTGCAAGGAAAAGATCACTTTGTTGGCACTACTTTCCATGAATAAGCTTATCTACTGAAATGACTAAAGTGTTTGTCGGATAGAGGACATGATGTGATACTACTTCTACATTAATTGCTACTTATTTATATGTTTTACACCATAGTTGTCGACTTGTCATGCATAGTAAATTCCTCTTGTAACCAACGAGAGCAATTATAAGAAAGTTTTTACTCATAAAATGGAAATTGTCCTCCAAGGAATATTCTAAAGTTGCAAGTTTGCTGTCCATGACTCAAGAGCAAGTTCGACACAAAATGACAGATGAGAGAGTGGTCAAGTTGATCTTAGATCCTTCTTGACTCACGGCTGGACACCATAAGTTTTAATGGGAAAACACTAGAACTAGATTTTTTTTTACCATTCTCTTTATAGACGTCAGAACCTTGCCATCAATGATAAATTTAACTCAATGCAATGCAATCCCAATGATAGAAATGCACAATCACCAATTGCCTTGCAAAGGAAGAGGTTTTTTTTTTTTTGTTTTTGTTTTTTGAGATTTTGTAAGATCTTGTAACCTTGTACCATGTTCGGGGTTCATAGTTAAGGATATGGTATCTAGCTAGCTAGGGTGGCGAGTTGCAAAGATTCCTTGAGCTGTATGCCATCTTTTAATTCTATCACCTTTCTTCTCTTTCCTCTTTAGCTTTACACACACATCCATCATGAAAGCCTCTGATATTTTTATCAAGAAAACAACAAATGTAGATAACATGAACCTTTTGAGGATTGAGAAACTTTGAGTAAACTATGTTCACTAGATAGCTAACGTCTAGACATAGAAACATAGGCGGATTCACCTTGACCAAATAGGGGTCATGTGACCGCAATTTTGTTAATGAGGACCAAAAATCCCTCTTCAGTATGGGGATTAATTCATCAGATAATTAACTCCGCTTAAATTTTAAAATGTCACAAAACTCTTTAACTTTTGAGACTTTCAGAAAATCTCCTTCAACTTTCGATGTTTAGAAAGAAAATCCTTAAAAAGTACGAACCATAATTTCACTAGCAAAAATCTCTCTCTGTGTAATTTTTTCAACCCACATGAAATTTGCTTTTAACACAGTTTTGATTTTTTCCTCTTATTTGTTAATGTTTCGGAATTTTAGTTTCTCTGTCTACTATGATTTGCGCAACTTGGAAACCAACCCATAATTAATAAGATATAAAATAACCACAATCAAGAAGAAAGAACACCGAGATTTAGATGGTTCAGCCGACAAACTTCGACCTACGTCCACGGGCAACAATATGAGAAATCCACTATATATCAGGGAGAACTACAAGAGGAACCACTCAACTCTCATCTCTCTTAACCTCACATACATAATCAACTCTCATATTATCTCCAAAGCCCTCTCCTTATAATCTTTTGAACAGACATAGACAGTGAAACCCTCTACTCATGATGTAATCTTTTGCACGGACAAAGACTACGAAACACTCTCCTCTTGCACAACATTCTTGAATCAGGTTACGCCCTCTGCTAACCCTAGATTACAAGAATATTGGTTCTCTCTCATCTGTTTGGTTTTTCCTCTAATAATAGAAGAATATATATAGGAAAACAAAAACCCTATCTCTAGCCTAACTTCATAATTAGAATATAATTCAAACTCCTAATCATGATGAGACTCAATCTCCTAATCATGATAGATCTCTAACCCTATCTAATTCTCATAAAGTTATACAAAGAATCAAAGACATAATCTCAACAATCTCCACCTTGGATTTGATTCCCAAACCCCATTGAAGATATATCATCACCGTCTTGAAACTTTGCATCTCCCGCTAGCATCTTCTATTCTTTTGCACTTCAAAATTGAAGCACTCGCACTCCTAATCAGAACACATGCACTCCAACCGGATGTCTCGTGACCTTCATTATCGTCTGTCTCGCTATGGCGCCTCCTTCTCTCTTGTGTGCACCAAAAGATTTTCGCCACCTCTAACATCAGATGCAAATCAACCATGCTTGTCCTCCTAACTTGAGCCTGACAATAGCCTTCCCCCACTTGTTGTCCTCGTACTCCACCTTCATCGCTCTTCTGGAATCACAATGGTGCACCTTTCTTACTTC
Source organism: Asparagus kiusianus (assembly GCA_022839385.1). Classification (NCBI taxonomy): domain Eukaryota; kingdom Viridiplantae; phylum Streptophyta; class Magnoliopsida; order Asparagales; family Asparagaceae; genus Asparagus; species Asparagus kiusianus. The sequence continues at coordinate 172,140 of BQKN01000834.1, forward strand.
ACACTACGATCTGGATGCCTCCATCTCCTCCATCACTTGGTTTGGACCGAATATGAGCTCTCATTATCTTCAAGTTCAATGCCACCATCTTCATCAGCATGTGTGTCACTCAGTCGTGCCTGTTTGCACGCTCCACGTAATCTGGCACTGTTCTTCTCGAGTCTACACACCAACCAACAACTGCTCCCGAGATAACTCTGAATAATTATATGCTGACAACTCTACTACTAGAATCACGTCTGATTCTCTACGCTAGTCTCATCTGTCGCATACTCGTTTGTCTTATCTACCATCAGATCTATCTTGTTACCATCATCAGAACTTACTAGCACTTTCTGATCAATCTGAGCAAAATTTGAAAAATCAGACACTCCCATCGCATTCAAATCACTCCAAAACCTAGGAATCAACTCCTGGATCGTCAAAATCTACCTCCAAACGTACCCTAGATCAGAAGACAAATTAATCTTTCTTTTTTTCTTCATCTTGATTCTTATAATGCCGATCTTCAATCTTGCATGACATCACCTTTGATCTTACAAACTCGCTTCCGGATCTATCATCATGGCTCCGATACCACTTGTTGGAAAATTTTAGTCTCTCCGCCTACTACAATTTGTGCAACTTGGAAGCCAACCCACAATCAATAAGATATAAAATAACCACAATCAAGAAGAAAGAACACTAAGATTTGTGTGGTTCATCGACAAACTTCGACCTACGTCCACGAGCAACAATACAAGAAATCCACTATATATCAGGGAGAACTACTAGAGGAACCACTAAACTCTCATCTCTCAATTTCTCAACCTCACATACATAATCAACTCTCACAAAGCACTCTCCTCATAATTTTTTGAACGGACAAAGACTGCGAAACCCTCTCCCAATGATGTAATTTTTTGCACGGATAAAGACTACGAAACTCTCGCCTCTCGCATAATATTCTTGAATTAGGTTACGCCTTCTACTAATTAACTCTAGATTATAAGAATATTGGCTCTCTCTCATCTACTTGGTTTTTCCTCTAACAATAGAAGAATATATATAAGGAAACCAAAACTCTATCTCTAGCCTAACTTCGTAATTAGAATATGATTTAAACTTCTAATCATGATGAGACTCAATCTCCTAATCATGATAGATCTCTAAACCTATCTAATTCTTATGAAGTTATACAAAGAATTAAAGACATAATCCCAACAGTTAAAGATGTTGAAAGTTGAAGGGAGCTTTCTAAGAACTCTAATATCTAAGGAGGGTTTTGTGGAGGTTGACAGTTAAAGGGGTTAGTCTAGAAACATATGAACTCAAGGGTCTTTTTTGTTAAATTTATTCACTAAAAACTCACATTTCACTTCAACTTTACAACATGAGAACTTGTTAGTAGTGACAAATATTAAAAAAAATGTATTTGATAGTGTTATTAATGATATAACTATCTATTTTTTAAAATATGAAAACTTTTCGAGGCAATTGTAAAAGCTTTTTAATTATTAGTTGTATACTAGTACCACTTTCTAGAATTCACGGATCTGCCACTGAAAAGAGGAACTTATGAATCAACATGTTCATTTTAAGTCCTTCTATTTTGTATTAATTAAAATGTGGAAATCCCTTAAATAAATAACTGTCTAATTGACATGATCCGCTGTATGGTCACTCTAAAACATAGTTACTTTTAAAGGTGACCACCCCTATAAAGTGTTGTCTCCGTTTATCATACTTTTTAACATTATACGTTGCACTGGCCCTCACCTTCATCAAAAGTAATGAGGTATAATTTCAAGTTGTTGAGGTACAGTACAACACAATTGGCTAAGGTTAGGGTTGGCACAATTAACAAACGACAATATATGTGGTAAGCCCCCCTAAGGTCAACTAGCTCGCTAAGTCAAATAGTATATGCTCTTTTACAGAGATGGCGGGCGTTGAGCCTACCACACTCTTTGAGTTACTATATAGGAAATTTAGTTACGGTTACCCCAAAGCTTGCATCAACTTGGTAAATTACATTGACCTACGTTGAATAATGACTATATGCATACTTGAAAAAGTTTGGGTCTACAATTAGGATATATAAAATGGGATCTTAAGTGACCCTTTCATGAGAAGGTAAAAAGATATGAAATAATGCATTAAAGATGAGAGGAAACTAAATGGGCAACCGCTTTGTTGCTTGTAACGAGGAATTTGTACATAGCCGCCGAATTTGTCTTTCTTCAATGATAACGATAAGGTGAATCAAAATGGAAAGTATAGGGGATGATATAAAATCATGAACTAAAACGCCAAGAATCTTCCAAGCTGCTTGGCTGATATCCTAACCATGAATCCACTACCCTTGGAAAAGTAAGTTGTTAGTAAATAATGGAGAGCAGAGAGGAAAAAGTTAATTAGGCAAGCCTACTTAATTTGGAAGCCTTTCCAAAACTAGCAATGAGGATTAGTGTTCTCTAAGTTAGAAAGAGATGCCATATGATTCTTTACCTTAACAATTTTTGCATCTCATTCATATAATTTGGTGGCTTTGTGAAATATTAGATAGTGAAATTATTGTTGGCATTGTTTTAATTAGTTGAATGTGCTCTTGAAGATTATATGCGGATTGTACACAACAAGACTGGCAATGGCGAATATCTAAGTAGTGGAAAGAGAGTTGGGAACAACAGTAGTTTGAGAAGTAGTCGTATTCTAAAGACAATATGAAACCTTTGTAGGACAATTTCGCAGCCAGTGTTCTTGAAACTTTGATGTAAAACGCATTGTGGACATATTAATGGAGAGGCGGGACCGACACATGCCCAAACACGGACCTGGTCGAGGAAAATAACTTACAACGAAGAACGGGTCATATCTCTCATACCGTAAGTCGGAATTAGACGAATTATATATGTAAATCGCGTATTTTTTCGAGATGGAGTCAACCAAACCTACCATTGTTTGGTTTTCCCTCATTTGTTTCGCCAAATTCCTTTTGGATTGAGAGATATCAGCATTTGTGTTAGTTTTTTTACTATTTTAGGTAATGTTTAGGAGTCTGTTTTGATTAGGAAGCAAATCTAGTTTGATTCCAAATTAGACCAATTTACTTCTCTAATCCTAGGAAGTCTTTTAGGAAAAGTTTTATTATTATTATTATTGGTAAAATTTGAGTCATAGCAGGAGTCTTGTTTATTTTCTATTTAAACAAAGTATTATAAACCCTAGATGTTGGCCTTTTCTTTTTGATGATGTTTTAACAAATAATTTACTACTAATATTGTTTGTCTAGTATTTATGTTTTCTTATTTATTGTTGACAAACAATGTGATGGTGGATGGATGGACTAGAGCTTTCACGATCATATTCATTGGAGGATGGAAGGAAATATCGGTGTGAAGCTATGCATTCAAGTCAAGATCCAAGTTCAAGCTTCATCCGTAAGTTTACCTATATATATATATATGTGTGTGTGTGTGTGTGTGTGTGTGTGTGTCTATA
>BQKN01000834.1:185622-205243 GCA_022839385.1 Asparagus kiusianus
GAACGAGAGGTCCACAAATTGAACGGTCAAACCTTTAAACAGTTAGGATCGTCTTAAATTCTCATCTTGGTCAAACCTTTAAACAGTTAGGACCACAACCAAAATCTCCTCTCGATTCCTTCCATGAACGAGAGGTCCACTTTCAAATTGAGCAATCAAACCTATAAAAGTTAGGATTGTCTCCAACCTCACTTAGTCAAACCTGCAGACAGTTAGGACTAAGATTGAGTTATCCCTTTCGATAAACGAAAGACTTCCATCTTTTCCTTTTTCAACCAAACCTATAAAAGTTAGGGTCGAAATCGGAATTTCCCCTCAATAAATGAGGAACTCTTTTCTTGGATCAACCAACTAATCCTATAAAAGTTAGGGTTGTTTGAATCCCTCCGATTCTCGGAGTGGAGATCCCACTCCTAGTTTCACATTTCCGGATTCTGGGGGTGGAGATCCCACTTCGAGTTTCCTTTCCAACTGAAGATAGAATATAAAATTCTTCCTTTTCAGTATTGGGAGATAGAATATAAAATTCTTCCTCTCTTATTTTGGGTTCGTCTTTACCCTAAACAAGACCTGGGGATAGAATATAAAATTCTCCCTCTCCAGCATTGGGTTTGTCTTTACCTTGAGAAAATACATAATTCTCAACTTCAAATCCGGGCATTTCATGCATGAGGAATTTTATCCCGAATCCTAAGCAGGGATAAGCCAACGCCTAACACGCGTTGCTGGTTTAGTCTTTTACCGATTGAAAAAGACACCAGAATCCAAGTCTGGGGACTTTTATCCTGAATCCTAAGTAAGGATAAGTCAGCGCCTAACACGCGTTGTTGGATAGCCTATTCCCGTGACAATGGCGAAGTCTACGTATTCGAAGTCGTAGCATCAAGTCTAAGGGAGTTCATTCCTTTAGCACAACGTCACATTCGGAACGGATTTCAAAAAATCCGCTTGCTAGCCCGACTCAAACGGTAGTCGGTAAAGGCATATCAAATCCGTTGAAGGCTGAGGATTTGCCAAAAATCCTAAGTCAACGTCTGATACACGTTGCTGTTTAGTCTTTTCACAGGAGAAAGATGAAGTCTACGTATTCAATATCGTAGCACTAAAAGAGTTAACTCTTTTAGCACAACGTTACATGCAGAACGGATTTAAACAATCTGCATGTTGGCCCGACTCAAATGGTAGTCAGTAAAGGTTCATCAAATCCGTTAATGGCTGAGGGTTTGCCAAAAATCCTATATATGCAAAAGTCATTGACGCACCAGCTTTATTGACTGGTCTCGTGACTCGAGTATTCCACAAACTTTGGAATAAGATCCATGTCTACAGACGAATCAGCCTTAACAGTTGGTCTTGCAACCCCAATTGTTGGGACTGCCATGCTCCAATTCCTTAAGAGCTTAAACTGTGTATACTCCAGCAAACTTACGAGTATAAACTATCAACGTCAAGCGATCCGAAACCCTAGGTCAACACCGGTCAACGCGTAACCCTAGGTTAACGACAGTCAACGCGTTGCGATCAAAAAGTCAACGTATGACGTTCAAAACCCTAAGGTCAACGCCGGTCAACGCGTAATCCTAGGTCAACGCCAGTCGACGCGTTGTGAAAAGTCAACGTACGACGTTCAAAACCCTAAGGTCAACGCCGGTCAACGTGTAATCCTAGGTCAACACCGGTCAATGCATAACCCTAGGTCAACGCAGTCAACGCGTTACAATGAAAAGTCAACGCCGAGCGATCTAAAACCCTAGGTCAACATCGGTCAACGCGCAACCCTAGGTCAACGCCAATCAACGCGTTGTGACAAAAAATCAACATACGGTGATCTGAAACCCTAAGTCAGCACAATGTGACGGAGATAGTCAGTTCTAAGTCAACTCAACGACACGAGCCAAACTCAACTCATCAGTTTTAGATTCGAGAATTCGACGACGGCCAGACAATAAACGTAGCGCCGGAAGGACTTCAGCTATTCGTCAAAACATCGAATAGACCGAAAATCGAAGGAGTCAAGAATTAAAGCTAACTACAGGTTCATTATGCCGACCAAAGGCTGGACCAATCGTATCCAAAGTATTCCAGCCTCTTTTATAAAAGAAACGAGACTGGAACGCTTTGGAGGGGGTATCTGTAGGCGTTGAAAATTGCCTATAGGTCTCCACGAATAGCTCGAGGCTAAAAGAAGACGATGAAAGTCACTATCCAAGTCAGAGGAGCTTGATTAATGTCGACAAACACATGAAGTGGGTTGACGAACTATGTGAAGCAATGGAGTTTCAGAATAATAAGGATACAGACTGATCGGGAGCCCCACGACGTTTACAAAAGGCGCAATACCCTTCGTGTCTCATTTATTCCGCGGACGATTTAATCATTGGAGCTTATAGAATTCCTCGTCGGCTTTCCAACGCACTTTGAATCACTCAAATCCGAGTTCGAACGAAGAATTTACGGCGGAAACAATCAAACAGGCATAACAGAGTGTCTTAGGCTGAACTGGGACACCCGAGGTATCTCGGCACGAGCGAGACAACCCAGGGTGTCTCGGCCAAGGCCGAGACACCCAAGGGTGTCTCCAACCTGATTTCATCCCGTGCCTATAAATACAAGCCCCGGAGCCTTATTTTTTGGGAGATCTAGAATTTTGGAGAATTGGCGAAGCCCTGCCGAATTAAGGAGTAAAGATCCATAAGTTTCAGAGAGGAGGAGGAGAGATCAGACCGAGTTTGTCGGCATAAAGAAGAGGAACTCATCAGATCTGCATCGCCCGTGTTCGTTCCTTAGGATTATCCCGTTGCGGTAATCTTAAGAAGAGTGATTATCTCGCTTCGCCGAGATAAGAGCTACGGTTTCTCGATCCCTTCACGGATAGACGAAGTTCTGCCCAATTTTCAGCAATCAGATCTGATCGACGGTGGTCCACGGATATCAACATCCCCGTCACAGGCCAAGATCCCACGCAAGCAGAAGACCGATAAACGATCTCTGCGCTGTTTGAAGAGAATTGTAATTTTGTATTCATTGTGTAAAAGTCTTATAAAAAGACTAATTTTTGTTTTCATTATAAACGTCTGAAGTTTGTAATGAACACGGCAATGAATCAAACAATTTTCTCCGCAAACAAAAGTTCGCTGACATCAAACGGTGAGTTTTGTGTGATTCACTTTTAACTCATTTAGACTGAGCCAAAGTGGGCTGCATGGCAATGTTTGCGTGTTTGTTTGAGCGAACTTCGCCATACCCTGTTGGGCTTGACTTTGGGCCCATTTGAAGTATTTACCCCTTGGGCGTTTACTACTTGGCTCCAAGCTAAACACTAACATGGGTAGAATATATTTTAACCGTCTACAACCAGCACAATAACTTTTCCAATACAAATCACATAGAGAAAGGACGTTAAAAGAATAAGTGCTTAATATCCTCATAAGTGTGGTTGTACCAGATACAATCACTCTCAATAACTATACACAGATGCACAAGTCTATTTTGTGTTAACGACCTTCTCCATAATACAGACCACAAAATGAAACAATGCTTTGGAGCAGATCAAAATTTCATACCAGAGAGGAGAAAAAAAGGAGAGCTATGCTGATAAACAAGATCTTGAAGCATAGAAGCCATACATAGTTTACACCATTCTCTCACTTGGTAAAGTTAGACAAAACAACATTAAGAGACCCGCAAGAATGCTATTAACCATTCTCTAGTGTTGATGTCAGTTATCTAACAAGAGGTTTAGTATGAGTTTGGTAGGGCATTAAAGTTTTCAATCTTCTTTAGATAATTGGCTTCTGAGCAGTGAATTTCATCCTGCACATGAATAACACGTGAGAGGGTCAGAGTTGAGATCTCTAGTGGTTCCTCGGACGATCAAGTTAGTCTTAAGCTTGAGTGGAAAAGAAAGATAAGTGTGTGGTGTATTTTTAGCAAGAAGATTGCTTACCCAAGGCAGTAGACAGCAATTTTCCTTTATAGCAGATCCAAAGGACAGATGGATAACTCTAGCCGAGTCAAAGCAGGCGGCTCAGTCGGCATTTACTTTACAAGTATCTGTTTGCGTCGAAAGTTGCTGTTTTCATTGCTATCGAATCTATTACAACTTTATAGTTACAATAAACTCGAATAAAATAAAAAGTTGATCTTTTTATAAGATCTCCTTACACAATAAAAATAAAAAATGTTTACAACTTTATCAAACAAACGCAGACATCGTTTATCGGTCTTCTGCTTGCGTGGGATTCTTTGCCTGTGCCGGGGTTTATCCGTGGACCATCTTTCATCAGATCTGGTTGATGAAAAATTCGACGGAGCTTCGTCTTCACCGAAGTAGTGCTTGATTTGAAGCACTGAGATCGACCAAGCAAAATCAGAACTCTTCTCGAGATCAAGACTAAGCCTGATCTCAAGGAACGGATGGGAACGAGTTTCGGATCTCTCGAACTCTCCTTCTTTATGCTGAAGAACTCACCAAGATCTGTCCACCCTCGCTGAAATTCGTTCTCCTTTGACTCCTCAATCCGGAAGCACCTCCTCGTCTTGAATAATAATCCCCTTGTTGAAATGAGCCCCCGATCTTGTATTTATAAGCTTCGAAAGCGGTTATTTGGATGAGAATGAATGATTCATCCTTATCTTTAGTTAATAACTGATTAACCATATTAGGGGATGATATCAGATCAGTTTGGATGCTCAGGAACCAACAAATCTCGAGAAAAACCGTCAAAAACCGAACCGGGTCGAAACAGCGCGCGCAAGACAAATCTGACCCGCGCGGGCGCGGGTCGGTTTGGTCCGTACCGTGCGGCGCGCTTTTGGCTTGGCTGATTTTTGTGTTTTCCAGTTCTTCTGGGACTTGTATTTTTCACTGTTTTGCATATTTGATCGTCTTGTTGACTTGCAAGCTTCGTTACGGGATTGACTGTCGAACGCGCGTTGGTTGATATACGCGCGTGTTGATTTATACATGCGTGTTGAATGACACTAGCGAACTGATTGACGCGCACCTGTTGATTGATGCGCGCGTGCCACTTGGTTCGTCGTTTCGCTTTATGCGCTTGTCGACGACAGATAATCCTCTTAGACTCGGATAATGACGTTCATCGTCTTCTCTCCATCTTGAGCTGTGTGCGGACACCCATAGTTATTTTTAGACGCCTACAGATACCCCCTCCAAAGTATTTCAGACTCATTCTTTTATAGAGGAGTATGGAATGCTTTGGATAAGATAGGCCATCTCCGCAATTTCGTAGAGTGACCTTGAACTACCTTAATTCTTAACTTCTTCAGCTTTCAATCTACTCATTGTTTCGTCAAATAGATAAAGTTCTTCTGGCACTGCGTTTATTGTCTGACCGTTGTTGAAATCTTGAACTGAGATTGGTGTGTAAGTTTCTAAACTTAGCTCATGCCATTGAGTTGACTTTGAACTGATCATCTTCGTCAGAAATTCTCATCTGAATACGATTGAACTCCCTGGAATCATCCTTTGCCTTATTTTGGCAAAATTTTTGATGTGTCGACCAGCATCGACCTTCATTGTAATGCGTTGTCTGGCGTTGACTTTAGTTGTAACGCGTTGACTGGCGTTAACACAGTTTATACTCGTACGTTTGCTGGAGTCTATACGGTTTAAGCTCTTAAGGTATTGAAGCGTGGCGGTCTCGAATTTAGGGCTGTAGGATCAACTATTAAAGTTGTTTCGTCTACAGATATGGATCTTATCCCTAAGTGGTTGGATGTTCGAGTCACGAGACCAACTGATGAAGCTGATGCGTTAATGACTCATATTTATAGGATTTTTGGCAAACCCTCAGCCATTAACGGGTTTAATTAGCCTTTACCGACTACCGTTTGAGTCGGGCTAGCATGCGGATTGTTTAAGTCTGTTCCGTATGTAACGTTGTGCTAAAAGAGTTAACTCTTTTAGTACTATGATATTAAATACGTAGACTTCATCTTTCTCACGGGAATAGACTACCCGACAACACGTGTTAGATGCTGACTCAGGATTTTTGGCAAATCCTCAGCCTTCAACGGATTTGACGTGCCTTTACCGATTACCGTTTGAATCGGGCTTGCATGCGGATTATTTAAGCCCGTTCCGCATGTGACGTTGTGTTAAAAGAGTTAACTCTTTTAGTGCTACGATATTGAATACGTAGACTTCGTCTTTCTCACGGAAATAGACTATCCGGCAACGCGCGTTAAGCGCTGACTTATTCCTACTTAGGCTTCAGGATAAAATACCCCAGACTTAAATTCTGGTGTCTTCTTCAAACGGTAAAAGACTAAACCGGCAACGCATATTAGGCGTTGACTTATCCATGCTTAGGATTCGGGATAAAATTCCCCACGCGTGTAAGGCACGGATTATGGTGTTATTAATAACAATCTGCCACAATGTCGAATATGTGGGCTTTTGCCCTTTTCACGGCAAAAGACTAACCGGCAACGCATGTTAGGCGCTGACTTATTCCTACTTAGGATTCGGGATAAAATTCCCCGTGCGTGTGAAGCACGGATTTTGGTGTTATGAATAATAACCTGCCACAACGTCGAATATGTGAGCTTTTGTTCTTTTTACGGTTAAGAACTAACCGGCAACGCGTGTGAGGCGCTGACTTATCCCTACTTAGGATTCTAGATAAAATTCCCCATGCGTGTGAGGCACGGATTTTGGTGTTATTAATAACAACCTGCCACAATATTAAATATGTGGGCTTTTGCTCTTTTTACGGTTAAGAACTAACCGGTAACGCGTGTTAGGCGTTGACTTATCCCTACTTAGGATTCGGAATAAAATTCTCCAGACTTGGATTCTGGTGTTTTTTTCAATCGGTGAAAGACTAAACCGACAACGCGTGTTAGACGCTGACTTATCCCTACTCAGGATTCAGGGCAGAATTCTCCGCCCGTGTAAGGCACGGATTTTAGGAGTTAAAAAATTGGTGTCTTATCTTGGGGCAAAGACGAACCCGATACGGGAGAGGAAGAATTTTATATTCTATCTCCCAAAACTGAAGAGGAAGAATTTTATATTCTATCTCCAGTCACAAAAGGAAACTCAAAGTGGGATCTCCACTTCAAGAATCCGGAAAGGTGAAACTAAGAGTGGGATCTCCACTTCGAGAATCAAAAAGATTCGAATAATCCTAACTGTCGGAAGATTTGATTATCGAACTAAAAGGTGAGTTTCTCATTTATCGAGAGTGAATTGGGGTTTTGGCCTTGACTGTAGGAAGGTTAGACCAAGCGGGAGTTTGAGGTGATCTTAACTATAGGAAGGTTTGATCACCGAACTAAAGGTGAATTCCTCATTTATCGAGAGTGAATTGTGGTTTTGGCCCTAACTGTAGGAAGGTTTGACCAAGCGGGAGTTTGAGATGACCCTAACTGTAAGAAGGTTTGATCATTCGATTTGAAAGTGGAACTCTCGTTCATTAGGGGAATCGAGAGGGGATTTTGCTTTTGGCCCTAATTGTAGGAAGGTTTGACCAGGTGGGAGGCTTGAGACGATTCTAACTATAGGAAGGTTTGATCACTCGATTTGTGGGCCTCTCATTCATTGGAGGAATCGAGAGGGGATTTTAGTTGTGGTCCTAACTGTAGGAAGGTTTGACCAGGTAGACAGTGACAGTGGGAGTACAAATTACATTAGGAGTGTTAACTTGTACAAATCACTCAGATGAGTTTCCTGATGTAAGTGACATATACTTAACACGGAGGGGTTTGACAATCGTCAATGTTAAGTGCACAGACACATCAAAAATTTGAGTGGATTCAATCGAAAGGAATTTTGGTGGTTCCACCGTCAATTAGTCTGATCGATAGGAGATTTTGTAGTGGAAGACTGTGAGTCGTCAAACACCAATGGGAGTTTTGTGAGGGAAGATTGATCCGACGAAGTGATCGAATCTCGTCTCAGCAAAAGAATGTTCGGAAATCACATTGAGAGTTTAGTGTTTATCACTTTGTTCATAATAATCAGGTTATCCCTAAGAAAGTTACATTTTGCATTCTTCTGGGAACTTCCTATTACATGAATCATCCATCCCCAGCTTTCCTTACAAAACTGGGTTTGACATTATAATTTGTTACATGACTGGGTTATCCTTAAGAATATTACATATAAAAATTCTCCAGGAACTTCCCGTCAACGGTAAGAAATAGTTTAGACTCATATACCTATTAGAGTATTAAGAAGCAGTTTATACTAATATACTTGTCGGAGTGTTGCCGTTCTATTCGGCTTATCCCAGCGTTATGACGCCGGCTTCAACCAAGGTTTGGATGCTATTTTTGAGAGCAAAGCAATCTTTGGTGGGATGAAGGACCCTCCTGTGGTACGCGCAGTACTTTGGATCCGCAGTGTTATCAGCTTCCTCCTGATTTGTTATAGGTGGTAGCTTGATCTTGTTATTTTCAAGGAGGGATTCGAAGATGGCTGGAACGTCCTCGTCCTTGAAGGAGTACTCTTTTTAGAGTCTCGGACCCGAAGTCTTCTGTTGTCTTCGGGGTTGCTCTTGCGATGTTTGATTAGCATCAACAGCTGCTACAGGTGCCTTCCCCTTGCTACGGGAGACGAAGCTTGAGTTCGGAGGATTAGCCATCGGTTGGCTTCTCTCGGCCTGTTTCCTTCTGAGGAAGCATTCAGCCCGCTCTCCGCTCATCTTCAGCTCTTTCCAGGCATTGGAGGGTGCTACTCCCATAACTTCCAACACGTCCAAGGAGAGGTTGTTGTGACAGGTTTGGAGGATAAAGTCCTCTGTGATTGGATCTCGGTAGTTCATCGCCTTATTCCGGAAGCGTTTAACGAAGTCGTTGACCGTCTCGTCGTCTTCTTGCTTCTCATCGAAGAGTGTCCTGATTGACACCTCAGCGTCATCATCAAAGAAGTGAGCGAGGAATAGGCTCTCCAGGTCTTCCCAATTATTAATACTTCCGGACTTAAGACGACGGTACCAATCGAAGGCGGGCCCACGAAGGGTGTCAACGAATGACCGAACCATCAAGGCTTCATTACCGGAGATCATACCCAAGTAGGATTTGAAGTAGATCAGATGCTGCGTAGGTGAACCCTTTTCGTCAAACGGCGTGAAATTAATCAGGTTGAACTTCGCCGGGTACGCTATTGAATCCCACCCCTTTGGATAGGGACACGGAATGCCTGTCCTTTTCACCTCTCGAGCAGATATTAGAGCGTTGATTTTGCTCTCGAGATCTTTCATTTTTCTCATCCTCGCTCGTATCGAGGCTTGGACGATTCTTAAGAGGAATAACGGGGCTACCCCCAGTGTTGTCATTATTGGTAGGACCACCCCCAACGTTTTGGTTAACGGGAGGGTCCTCAGTATTGAGGTGTTCATCCACATCTGAATCGCTATCTGCTTGGTTGGTAGTGTTGCGACGGCTAGTTTTGCTAATTTGATTCGACAAAGCTCGGATTTGTTGGTTGTGTTCTTCCCTCATCCGCCGCATAGCCGTTTCCATTACGAACTTGAAGTTCTCTTTTTGCCTGGCTAAGGCATCCTCAACCATTTTGGCTACTTGCTCGGTGTTAATCATAAACACTTCGCGGGATTGACCTGGGCTGGAGACCGTATTGTCAGAACCGACGGCAGAGTTGGCATCTGACGCTTCGTCATCCGAGGATAATCCCCTCTGCATTCTCTGATAATCCCTCTGTCTAATAGTTCCCGATCGTAACCGGGTTAGACGATGCGATATAAGCGGGTCAGAGTTAGAAGGTCAAACCGACTTTTCCTTATCAGCCATATTTATTGTGACTTCCAGAAGTTCGTCACCTTAGATGGTCGATCGTTTCTTATGAAAACGTCTTGGCTTGGACTTAGTCGCTCCGTTAGAGATCCTCTCAAATACCGAGACCCTCTGCGGAGCGGTCTTGGGGCAGCTACATGCTGATAATACTGCCCTGATTAGTTCGGCACACGGGCAGTGAGATTTTGTTTCTCGGGTATATCTCTTCCAAGACTTGTTCGTACCCCCAGCCCGATAGTACAACTCGTCGGTCAGATGACCGGAGCAACCTATCGTGTGTTGGCACAACTCCCAAGTATAACGTTGTCATCGTCAAATGAATACATTTCTTTCAGGGGATTTGTTGCTTTATTAGCGCTCTCAAAAGTCACGTGTTTAGAACTACGCTTTTGGGAGCGTAAGATCTCAACAGGCTCCTGGTTTTGAATACACACCCCCAGACGGATGGAAACTAAAGTTTTCCCCTTATGAGAAGGCTTGTTATTGTTGCGAGGGTGTGTGCGACCCCCAGCTCTACGAGTTTCTCGGGGTTCAGTCACCGGACCCAAACGTTCTTCGCTCAGAACTTTGCCTCGATCCTCTTGCAAAGGACCTAGGTGATCAACTGTCTTCACCTTGAATCGGGACAAATCCACGCTGTCACGGTGCTCCGTCAGAGGTTCGGAACTCGAAAGGATCGATGAAATATGTGCATAACATCTTCTGTCTTTACCCTGACGTGGTTCAAACTTGAGTGACCCGTGGGTTAGAGGGTCGGATCCAGGTGACCCACAAAGTGGAGGGTCGGATCCAAGTGACCTGCGAATTAGCGGGTCGGATCTGGGTGACCTGCGAATCGACGGGTCGGATTCGAGTGACCTGCGAATTGGCGGGTCGGATCTGGGTGACCTGCGAATTGGCGGGTCGGATTCGAGTAACCTGCAAATTGGCGGGTCGGATTGAAGTAACCTACAAATTGGCGGGTCGGATCGAAGTGACCTGCAAATCGGCGGGTCGGATTGGAGTGACCTGCAAATTGGCGGGTCGGATCGGAGTGACCCGCGCGCCGGCGGGTCGGATTCAAGTGACTCACGATTCTCGATCTTTTCGGCCGCCGTTTTGGATTTTGGCCTCCAAGTTTGATGCAGTCTTGGTCGTTTCTTAGCTATGTCCTTCTTCTGCATCTTTTGTGCTTTTTGCACAAGAATTCGCGTGCGCGCAAGCGCGCGGCGCTTTTGGATTCGCTCCTCCAGAGTTGAACGGATCCTTTTGATTTGGATCCATTCATTTGCTATTGGTTTGGAGGGGAGGACATCTGTTCGCTGTTGGGTCGTTTGATGCTCCTTGAATTTTAGATCCGCCTCATAGCGGATTCCGTCTATTAGCTCCAAAGCCTTAGCAAGCTGACGCGCGAGGCGTTGACATCGTCTTTGACGCGCCCTCTTCGATAGGATCGGCGCACCTTCAGTACTCAACTCCTTGATGGAGGAGGAGTTCAGATCCGCAGATCTGACCTCGTTGGAAGCCGGAGGGGTATTACAAAACGAGAGGGTAGCAGCAACGTGGGTCTTAATCTTCCTACGCTTGCGAGAGGCGGAGGATCTGGAGGAGGAGGACGATAAATATTCCTCAAACTTCAGTTGGTCAAACTCGTATTCGACCATTTCTTCAACTGGGATGCAGATCCGAGGTTGTGACACGACAGCTCCGGCAGCGAAGCTGTTGGCTCCCACTGTGGTTCCCAGTTTGTTTGCATCAAAAGTTACTGTTTTTATTGCTATCGAATCTATTACAACTTTAGTCGTTACAATAAACTCGAATAAAATAAAAAAGTTGATTTTTTTATAAGATCTCCTTACACAATGAAAATAAAAAATGCTTATAACTTTATCAAACAAACGCGGAGATCGTTTATCGGTCTTCTGCTTGCGTGGGACTCTTTGCCTGTGCCGGGGTTTATCCGTGGACCACCTTTGATCAGATCCGGTTGATGAAAAATTCGACAGAGCTTCGTCTTCACCGAAGTAGTGTTTGATTTGAAGCGTTAAGATCGACCAAGCGAAATCAGAACTCTTCTCGAGATCAAGACCAAGCCCGATCTCAAGGAACAGACGGGAACGGGTTTCGAATCTCTCGAACTCTCCTTCTTTATGCTGAAGAACTCGTCAAGATCTGTCCACCCTTGCTAAAATTCATGCTCCTCTGACTCCTCAATCCGGCAGCACCTCCTCGTCTTGAATAATAATCCCCCTGTTGAAATGAGCCCCCGAGCTCGTATTTATAAGCTTCGGAAGTGGTTATTTGGATGAGAATGAATGATTCATTCTTATCTTCAGTTAATAACTGATGAACCATGTTAGGGGATGATATCAGATCAGTTTGGATGCTCAGGAACCAACAAATCCTGAGAAAAACCGTCAAAAACTGAACCGGGTCGAAACAGCGCGCGCAGGACAAATCTGACCCGCGCTTGCGCGGGTCGGATGGATCTGACCCGCGCCGGCGCGGGTCGGTTGAGTCTGACCCGCGCCGGCACGGGTCGGATTATTCCGACCCGCGCTTGCGCGGGTCAGATCATTCCGACCCTTGCGGCCGCGGGTCGGTTTGGTCCGTACCGCGCGGCGCGCTTTTGGCTTCGCTGATTTTTGTGTTTTTCGGTTCTTCCGGGACTTGTATTTTTCACCATTTTGCATATTTGATCGTTGTGTTGACTTGCACGCTTCGTTGCGGGATTGACTATCGAACGCGCGTTGGTTGATATACGCGCGTGTTGATTGATGCACGCATGTTGAATGACACTAGTGAACCGATTGACGCGCGCGTGTTGAATGACACTAGCGAACCGATTGACGCGCACGTGTTGATTGATGCGCGCGTGCCACTTGGTTCGTCGTTTTGCTTCATGCGCTTGTCGATGACAGATAATCCTCTTAGACTCGGATAACGACGTTCATCGTCTTCTCTCCATCTTGAGCTGTGTGCGGACACCCATAGGTATTTTTAGACGCCTACAGTATCGGCTACAGAAGGGGATGAGTCACCCATGTATTTAATATGAGGGTGACTGAGTGTGCATAGTGCCGACGAGGTCCGATAAGCCATAAAGACTTTTGAGACTGGAGAAATGATGACTTTGAACTTGCATTCAATGTGATAGCAATCGACTCTCGACGGGGGACTTGAGGATAAATTGCATTTCTACTCGTCTTCATTGAGAGGGTTAACAAGTGGTGCCTTTCGCTTCGGTTTTATTAATGAGCCGATAAGTACTGCCTTTTTAGTCAGCCTCAAAGTTTATCGTCCCAGCCTTGTAGAGTGAAGAGGAGTAGGGTCGGCTTGAATGGTGAGTCGAGTGAGGACACCTCTCGACTCGGCCATTGTTAGGAAGGGTCAAGTGTTGAAGCCGCTCGAATAGTCCCTCCCAAAGTATGACTGCTTAGGTATTCTAAGGAGGGACACGTGTCGACTCTTCATCAAGGATTAACACTTAGTTATTTCGTAGAATATAACACTAGCCCCTTTCACTCGAACTCGAGTAGCTGAGTCCGAGTGAAACTGAATAGATGATTGTTGGATATTCGAGGTGCATTTATGAGAAGACTGACAAGTCGTTGTTAATTTGATGTCCTGACGTCATGAAAGGTCGTGCGCTGGCATCGCCTCATTTCACGAGTATAAATGGTGTGTCAACCAATGGGTAGTTTTTCGGTTACTGAGCGGTCACTTTGATTTTCAAAGTCGATCTCAGTCGTCCGTCAATAACCTAGTCGACCACTCTAAACTCGCCACGTGCCCACTTCCAAGCTTATATATACTAGTTCTACTGAAGAGTTTGTTTACAATTTTTTGAACCCTAAAACTCTCTACCTCTCAAGAGATTTTTGATCTATTCCTGGCGATCTCTCTTCCAAATGGTGTCTATTACTACCATCGTTGCCTACAACAAGGCCAGAATCGATCTTCTAAGGATGTTTCACATGAAGTTGTGTGCAATTGAGCTTGAAAGTTATTACAAATGCTACAACATTCCTCGTGAATTCACGTTGTCAGTGCCAGAGAGGGCTCAGGCGGTGTACGACCACAACCTCGCGTGATTGCTCTGGTATATCTCCATCATTTGGAGTACGATCTGTGTTTGTCACTACCCTTTCCTCCATCTAGTCCTTGATGCTTTGGGAGTCCCTCCCTCCCAAATCAAGCCAAACTCTGCCACCACACGGGTAGGGTTCGTTGTTTTTTGCCATCACGTGGGAGTCGAGCTGACCCTCCATATGCTTGGCCATCTTCTTAGTGTTAAGATTAGGAAGAAGGAGGGTCATTATTACTTTCAAAACTGAACGGCTTCAAAGTCGTCTTAAATGCTCCTGACTCGGACATAAATCAAAAGGAGAAGTTTATTTGTGTCTTTGGGGCCAACTCGATCATGTCTTGCTTGGCTTGGCCCAAGATCAAGAAGGATGTTCTGAAACTTAGCTTCCTTACGACTGAGGAGAATCTTGGGCTCGAGAAAATTTAGGCTTATTCTAGGTCGCGCTGGATTAAGAATTTGTTTGACCAAGTAGCTCTATAGGTGGCCGGCATCTCCATAATCCCATCCACCGAAGAGGACACAATCCGAATAGCGGTTCTGGCTTTGCCACTAAAGGAGTCAGAGGCCCCTTAGGTGGGGACTTCAATTAGGCCCTAGAAATGTCTGAGGTCTTAGTTGGCCCCTGTAGAGGCTGAGGAGTTAATAGCGAGAGCGGCCGAGATTACCGCTTAGCTAGCTGGGCCAAGTGCTTCTACCGCTCGGCCAAGTGCTTCTACTGTTCAAGCCGAGAGGTCCGAGAAGAAGAGGAGGAGGCTGTGAAAAGTGAGTGGCCAAGATCTCTTTGGAAGCATTGAGCCAAGCTGGGTTGGGTAGGAGAGCACAGCAGAGGCGGCCACACCCGCCTCTACTCAAGAAGCTAAGGAAGGCGAAAACCTTACCATTCCTCTCCATAAGGTCACTTATATAGAGCTGGCTGACATTGTTATGGTCAACAAGGAATCCCTCATACGAACTAAGGTGGGTGATGCCATGGCAACCGAGCTGGTAGGGGTCCAAGCTTGGACCGAGGAGACTACTCCGATTTCACTAGCTGAGTCGGCCCATCGAAGGGAAAGGAGCCGGTTGACGAGAAGATAGCAGCAGAGTCACCTGCTCTGAGATTTGGGTGGCACTTCCCCTACCATAACAATGAGCTTGAGCTGGATGTGTAGAGGGAGCTGAGGATGTTGATGATGGGATCTTCTAGAGAAGGCCCTCAGTATGATAGGGAGTCATTTAAGGAGTTTATATTTACTCCTATACAATATCTCGATAGGAAAGGGTCGGTCTTGGAGTCTCAGACCGCCCAGTCTTGAGCTTTGGAGTAGTTTTATCTCCCTCAGGATGAGATCCTCTCGGGCATAATGCCAGATGTCGGTCTTCACCAGGCTCTCAAAGGCTATTTGCTACAGAGGGCCATGGTTGAGCAATAGCTATTCTCTTAGATTAGGCACTTGTGAGGCCTCCACTCCAAGCTCCAGGAAAGGCTGGAGGCCGAGAAGGCGGCTCAGTAATAGGCCGAGAAGAGTGTTGCTGTCAAGGAGGTGAGATTAGTGGCCTAGAGGCGGAGCGAAGGAAAATAGCGTCAAGAGATGGAGAAGTGGGAGGAGATGATTAAGGGACTTAAGGCGTCCAACAGCAAGAAGTCACCCACAATCAACAAGCTGAAGGAGGATATCGATCATCTCGAGCATGAGCTCTATGAATGGGATGACATGGTGAGATACTTGAGGATGAGGTCAAGGACGAGAGGCGACAGAGCAGTGTCACTTTTGTGTGGGCTCAGCTGGCCCACCAACATGTTGAGACCCATCAGGACCAGCTGAGGGAGGAGGTGGAGGCTCATGAGAATTTGCAGAAGGAGGCGACCTGAGTAGCACTAGAGGCCGAGAACAACAAGAATCGTCTCTTGCTGAAGTGCAAGCACTGCAGAGTCACCTCAACCATCTTGAGTCCGAGGCCTACCAAGTTAAGGTTGTGGAGAAATACCACAACAGTACTCTCAAGAAGGTGGAGGTGGCCTTGATTTGCAAGGACTGCTTTGACTACTTCAAGGCGTAGCTCCATCCCAATTTCTAGGTCAATCCCGAGGGGTTCTACTATCCTCTCCAAGTCGTCAATTGCCTCGACACACTCTGGGAGATAGTGATGAGGTAAGGAGGGTTAGTGTTGGATGTTGATAACAGAGATGAGGAGGGTGATGATACAACACAAGGGACTGGTGAAGGATCTGCTCGAGACAGTTGGGCTAGCTACCTTGAAGGTGACAAGGGAGAAGAGGTTAGGTCTGAGCCCTAGCCGACTCCTCGACAAATTCCTACTGCCGCACCCCCTCCGCATTTGGCCTCTTCTCCTAGGTCCAGCACCACGGCCACTTCAAGCCCTATACCTGCTCTGAGTAGTGCCCCTTGAGAGCTTCATGTATTTTTTCCTTCTTTTCTTTTTTCTGACATCCCTCTTATGTATATATTTTGTTTTACATATATTTTGATATATGAATAAAATAATATACTTTTTTCTACTCGATCTGTGTACCTTTCTTACTTGTGTTTTATGTTTATCTGCAATTTACCTTATTTTGAGATTTGTAACTAAGATAAGTCGGCTCATGTCTTGGTTTTATTCTGAGAGGATACCAAGATCTTATGGGTTAAAGTCGATCAAGTCGATGATATGAATTGGTCTTATCTAGAATAGGTACCAAGGTCTTTAGAATTGAGACTGATGGAGTCGATGACGTGACTTGGTTTTATTCCGAACAGGTACTAAGGTCTTTTGAGTTGAGGGGGATCAAGTCGATATCGTGTCCTATTTTTATCCTGAATGGGTACTAAGGTCTTTTGAGTTGAGTCCGATCCAATGGATGGCATGCCTTAGTTTTATCCTCAATGGGTACCCAGGTCTCTTGAGTTAAGGCTGATCATGTCGATAACGTGCCTTTGTTTCATCCCGAATGGATACCAAGGTATTTTGAGTTGTGCCTCGGAAGGTCAATGTTTTGTAAGCACTACAAAGGTATAGCATAGTAAAATTAGCCAAAGTACTTATATTATATGAGAATATTATAGTTATAATTATTAAAAGTATTTCTTGAGATGCTCTATATTCTAAGAGGTGTTGTAAGATTCTTCTATCAGAGCTTTGCAGCCGATAATCACTGGGATATTTTTTCTCAATGACCATGTATAGTCCTTTCCAGTTGGCAGCTAATCTGATGCGCTTGGCTTCTCTGTTGAAAATTGCTCTTCAAAGGACGAGATCACCGATACTGAATCTTCAAGGCCAGACCTTGCTATCGTAGTGTCGGGCGATGCGCTGCTGGTTGATGACATGCGACGTGAGAGATTTTTCTCAATCTTCCTCAAGGAGATCCAGTCTGACTCGAATTCCAATCAAATTCAAATCTTCATCGAAGTGTTGTAGTCAGATGGTTGGCATGCCGACTTCAATCGGGATGACTATCTCAGCTCCATATACTAGCTTGAATGGGGCTTCTCTAGTGAAATTTTTGTGGGTCATTCGATAACACCATAGAATTCCAGGTAGCTCTTCAACCCAGTTTCCAACCACCTTGTATATCTTATTCTTCAAAACTTGAAGTATGTATTTGTTGGCGACTTTTACAAGTCCGTTGCATTTTGAAGTAAACTTAAGTTGTATCTTCCATTCTTGATAAAAACTTTAGAAGCCTCTGCTATTGAATTAGGTTTCATTGTCGATGATGAATGAGATGCGAACTTTAAATCTGTAGATGATTGATTTTCACAGAAAATTGGTGGTATTGCTCTCACCAATTTTTCCCAATGGCTCAGCTTCTGTGAAGTAGTCAATGGAAACAATAAAAAACTTCTGTTGCCCTAAAGCTCATGGGAGAGGTCCCAACAAATCCAATCCCCATTGAACAAAGGAAATTAGGCTCATGATGGAGGTGAGTTTAGTCGTTGAAGCTTGTGGGACATTTAAGAAGAATTGGTAGGTCTTGCATTTGGAGACAAGTTTTTTAGACTTGGCTAAGATGCTAGGCCAGTAGTAGATTTGACGGATAAACTTTTGGGTGAGAGTTCTGACTCCTAGATGATTCCCGCAAGTTTCTTCATGGATCTCTCTCAAAACATAGTTGGCTTCTGTCAGCCAGAGACATCAAAGATAGGGTTATCGATCATAAGATATCTTCAAGCATTCCTTTATAGACTCCTCACTAAAGTAGCATTCTCTAGTGAGGTCCTCCTGTCTGATACTGGAAGAGTGAATCCATCTAACATGGTTCCATAGATGTCTCTGTCTGCATGATTGCATTTGTTAGAGCATCCATGATGCTAGGGTTCTTGAGGGTATCCGTATATATGGGGTTGGATGACCTGAGCTTAGATAAGGTGTCCACCCGAGCGTTGAGAGCACGTGGGACTTAGGCGATGCTGAAATCTTTGAAGTTGCTCAAGAGGTTTCTGACTGCCTTAAGGATCATCCTCGAGTCTTTGGCTTCATATTCTCCCCTTACTTAGTAGACAATAAGTTGGGAGTCGGCCAGAATGTAGACGAGCTTGGCCTTAACTTCTAGTGTGGCTCGGAGTCCAGCTAAGAGTGCTTCGTACTCGACCTTATTGTTTGAGGTTGTAAATTCAAAAGCGATGGGGTGTTCATGAGTGGATCCATTGGACTATGTAGGACTACTCCAGCTCTACTGCTTCCTTCTCCTAAGGATCTGTCCACCTTCAAGTAACCACCACAAGGAGAACTCGAACAGGTAATGCTCTAGAGTACTATACTTCTGAGAAGGAGGTGCCTTTGTCATCTTGTAGGTTTAGGACTCTAGCAGGTTGAGTAGTACGAGTGGAGATGATTGATCGTCTATTACAGACGATTCTATTAAGAAGTTGGGAAAGACTTGGACTCTTATGGTCGTTCAAGGCTCAAATTGTACATCATATTCACTAAACTCGACCGACCAGTTGATCATTCTCTTTGAAATGGTAGGATTGCTAAGTACTTTTTTCAAGGCCAGATTCGTTCATACCACTATGGTGTGTGCTTGAAAGTAGGGGCAAAACCTCCTAGCTATAATTATGAGAGTGAAGGAGGCCTTCTCGATGAGAGTGTAATTGAGTTCTACCGCCTTCAAGATCTGGCTGACATAATATGTCATCCTTTGCTCATTGTCTTTCTCTTAGATTAGGCAGAGCTAATTGATTCTTAGGAGATAGCCAAGTAAAGACACAAGGTTTCTCCTTCTATGTGTTAGCTTAATAGTGGCTTGATGCTCAAATATCTCTTAAGGTTATTGAAGGCCTCATTGAATTATGTCGTCCAGCCAGTGCCTTCCTTTAGCCCCTTGCTTCCTCTCAAAGTTTGGAAGAATGGGTGACTTCTCTCAACAAATTTTGAAAGAAAGCAACCCAACACTGCTATATTATCATTCAGTTTATGGACATCCTTTAACGTGCAAGGTTCAGGCAGTTGCTCGATGGTGGTTATCTTCTCAGGGATCTCAATGCCCCGTTGGGTAATCATTACCCAAGGAATTTGCCTGATTGCACTCCAAAGTCTCATTTGGTTGGGTTAAGCTTCATGTGGTAGTATCGAAGGATAGAGAAGCTTTCTTCAATATCCAATACATGGGACGCTACTTGCTTTGAATTTACAAGGATATTGTCCATGTACGCCTCCATATTACAGCTAATCTGTGGGTCCTGCACTCATAAGACTAAAGGGCATCACCTTATAGCTGTAGATTCCTTGGTCTATAATGAATGAGGTCTTCTCTTGATTATGCTCCACCATTAGGATCTGACTGTA
>BQKN01000834.1:205253-245718 GCA_022839385.1 Asparagus kiusianus
AAATGATGACTCTAACCATGCATTCAATGTGATGGCAATTAGTTGTCGGCATGGGTCTCAAGGATAAACCACCTTTCTACTCATCTTTATTGAGAGGGTCGATAAGTGACACCTTTCACTTTGGTTTTGCGAGTGAGCCGATAAGTATCGCCTTTTTAGTCGGCCTCGAAGGTTGTCGATCCAGCCTTATGGAGTGAAGAGGAGTGGGATCGGCTTGAATTGTGAGCCGAGTGAGGACATCTCTCGACTGGCTTTTGTTAGGAAGGGTCGAGTGCTGTAGTCGCTCGAATCATCCCTCTCAAAGTATGGCTGATTAGATATTTTAAGGTGAGACACGTGTCGGCTCTTCGTCGAGTATTAACACTTAGCTAATTGTAGGATATAACGTCTAGTATTCAAAATCCTCCTCCAGGACTAGGAAGCAACACTCTTGACCGCAATAGTCCAAAGAGAATTATGTTTCAAATAATTTTCATGGAGCCACTTAATCCAAATAATATCTTGCTTCATATGAATAGCCAATAAAATTTTAATCATAGAGGCCATATTCCAATCCTCAACTTTGACCAAGCCTGACTACTACACTTATTCGGCAATAAAACTTTATTCCCAAGGATCAAGTACATCTTGTAGCACCCTTCTCCATTCCCTAAAATTTTATCAATAATATGTAAGGTATTTCTCGATAGCAAGAAAACCCACACAAATGACAAATGGCTAATAAGGGTGGCATTCTACCATTTCACAGATGAATGGAGTTGTTATGATAATCTTTTAGAAATAGACTAACAATTTATGAGAAATAATACAATATGGAGATCTCTCAATTACTCAATCCTTAATATAGCCCAAAAGCCTAATACAATTTCCCTCAAATAAATGAATAAAGGAGAAAAAATATCAAATACGCTTCACAAGAGAGCTCTCTCTTCTTAATTGGTGCTATGTAGATTGACGATAATTTAATCTCGGGTGACCCTGTATATATATATAGATCCAAAAGGCCAATTGCTTGCTTCTCAAGGAAATAGAGTCACAGTGGGAATAGAATTTTCATATGATTGATTATGTCAGCAAATTGAATTCTTGTATATGTGGGATTCCAAATAAATGATAATCTTTAATTGATCAAGATTATTTCCAAGTTAATTAGGTGTCCATGTTTTTTTGAAAGGATTCAGATCCTCTCCACTACAAAAAAAATAGTGGAGGGATCACTACATAATCACAACCATTGATTATCTAGTTGATGGTTATGATTTTTTTTAGTGCAAATTAGGAATGAGTGCAATAAACGGGGGTATGGTAAATATTAGATTTAGATTGTATCATAACCGCATACTACTAAATAATCAACGTTTGAGATTAAAAGTAGTGGTCTCTCCACTATTTTTTTGTAGTGGAGAGGATCCAAATCCTTTTTGAAATTAGGACATTGTATAAACTAATTTGTCACCAACTCAAAATAGCATTCTATAGGTCAATGCTGACCAAGCCGAGATGCCGACTTCAATCGTGTGTATTTGAGGCATCCATAACAGACCTCCACCTTGACTCAAATACACCAATAATTCCTCAGTCCAAAAGCTAATTTACTCCACCTTCTCTAACAGCCCCGCAGGTATCAAGTGCGGCACATACGATAAAGTCCAAGCTCAACTTGAACTTACCAACTGAAAGAGACCTCCTTAATAAATCGACCGAATTGTCTACAAGACGATCATAACTCTTAGCGAATTCATCACGTGAAGTACGTAGCTTTTGAATACAAGTGGAAAATCTGACTTGGCATATATAATACAAGTGGAAAATCTGACATTGTAAGGTGGGCCCACTAAACGTGGAGTAATTAATTAACAAGCTTAATTTTCTATATTCATATTCATTTTGGGCTTGAGTTCCTTGAGGAAATTTAAAAAGGTAAATTATGAGAAAGGTGGACGAAAGTCATGGGTGGGTGGTTAGGGGCTTCGAGTGTACAAGGGAGAGTTTTATTTTTTATTTTTGGGTGGCTAGCTGACTTAGATTAGTAAGAGAAACGGCTTAAAAGGGTACGTAGGAGCTATGTGTGTGCGCGTTGTGTTAATCACGTGAAAAAAACACCTTAATTTGTCATAGGAACGGAAAATAAATATATTAATCATCACTATCCCCTAATCCTAAATGCTCTTTTTTAGCAAAGCAAGCACTAATTCTCCACATTAGTTCCAATTTTATAATCATGTTTGTTTCATTTTTGCATTCTAATTGTAGTTGGGTGGTGGAGTCATCCAGCCAATATCCACTTGTTTCACCACTCTCTCTCTCTCTCTCTCTCTCTCTCTCACCTCCATTTGCTTCACTATAAAAGGGGGCTCATCCCCAAGGCCAGGGATCATGCAATTAACCCAAGTTTTTGAAACTTGAGAGTTAAGAAGGAGCAAAGGCTTGGGTTCTTGCTTTCTTTCTTTTTGTCTAAAAGAGAGAGACGAAGCAAAGAAAAGCCTTTTAGCTTAACTTCTTCTTGATTTGATCTCTTCTTTTTCCTCCTTAACATATTCCTTGTGGCCGGTGCAATCGTAAAGAAATGGCAGGACTATCCTTGGACCACCCTTGGGCTTTTGCCTTCGGCCTCCTAGGTAATTAAAAGTTGATTAATCACGCACGCATTATATGTATTGGGAGTTAATCTTTATATATACTTTTACTGTTATTTACAGTATTTACTCACTTGTATTCTCTTTTGTTACTTTTATATTAATGTGTGTAAGAGACCCTTTTTCCTAAATTATATATTTTCTATATATTTCGCTTCCCATTTTTATCTTTTTATATGGAGATATTGCATGTGTACAAGCGCGACAACTCTTTTGTCCTGAGAAACCATAGAAAAGAATTGAAATGATAAGGTCCATTTATTCTGATATAAATATTCGATAATTAGTCTCTTTTTTCTCCTAGTAACTCATTTATATAATAAGCTTTTATCTACAATCTTTTCTTTTTTTTCAAATACAACTGAATAATTTAGCAGGCATGTCCAGGAGATTCTTGTCTTGTCTGTATACATGCAGCTTTCTTGTAGTGTTAAAGTATCAAATGTGAATAAGTGTTTCCTAATGGAGATACTGTATAATCATATGGCCTTCTCTTGTCAAAAAAAAAAAAAAAGCCCACTAGCGGTTGTTACTCAATCTTAAGTACCTTTCCACTCAGCTAGCTCTTAATTTCTTCAAAAGTTTATGATGAAGTTGATCTCTAATATACTATTTGCTAAGACGGTCCCAATATATAAAATCTCTCTTTCTTGCTAGCTTGAATTTTTGTTAATTCATGATAATGAAACATATGCTACTTATCCCTATACGAATATATATACCGACTTAAAGCGTATATATACTCCTTTGTTCTTCGTATTTAATTCTTTAGTCTATATAAGCTTTCTGATTTGGTCATGCGTGTTTTGTAGGCAACTTGATATCATTCATGGTGTACCTTTCTCCCATGTAAGACACTACTACTACTAAATTTCACTTCGTTTTTCTACATTTTTTTTAATCTTACACACTATCACTTAAATAGACTTATAAACATATGCATATCTTGATCTTAATTGTTTGCAGACCTACATTCTACCGTATATACAAGAAGAAAACAACCGAAGGGTTCCAATCAGTGCCTTACGTTGTTGCACTGTTCAGTGCCATGCTATGGATATACTACGCATTCATCAAGACCAATGAGTACCTCCTCATCACCATCAACACTTTCGGATGTTTCATTGAGACCATATACATCGCCATGTATCTTATGTACGCCCCAAGGAAGGCTAAGGTATACATGCACATACTCTCGCGTACGTGTTCTTCGTATGATTATTATGATTTATTTCAATTAGAATGTGAGAAAGAATGTAATTCTTAGCAATCGCCTAGGAGTTAGCTCTGAATTATTGGAAAATTATACATCTGATATTTTGTAGGTGTACACGGCAAAGATAATGTTGCTCATTAATGTGGGATTATTCTCTTTGATCGTTCTGTCGACCCTCCTCCTCGCCAAGGGCCACAACCGCCAGAAACTCCTCGGTTGGCTCTGCGTGGGCTTTGCAGTCAGTGTCTTCGCTGCTCCTCTGAGCATAATCGTACGATATCTAACCTTATTAATGTGTTTCTATATATCTCTTAATATTACATGTATATATATTATAAACTAATTAACAAACTATTCAAATTTTCAGAAACTAGTCATCAGGACAAAGAGCGTAGAGTTCATGCCATTCTCTCTGTCCTTCTTCCTCACCTTAAGCGCCGTCGTCTGGTTCTCCTATGGCTTTCTTATTAAAGACATCTACGTCGCGGTAACAAATCAGTATATCCATTTATAACTTGTATTGTTGGAGACAAAAAAGTATATAGCTGAAAGCAAAACGCTAGTGATTTCTATATTTTTATGTATGTTTTTTGGCTAGTACAGATTCCGAACATATTGGGATTCGGCTTTGGAGTAGTTCAAATGGTGATGTACATAATCTACAAGGATGTTAAAGTTCTCAAAGAAGAAGCCAAGCTACCTGAAAATATGGCAGCCACAGCCAAACTAGACGAGATTGTGGTCAATTTGGGGCCCACGAACGAAGAGATTGCAGGCAAGGGAGTGCAAAAGACAGTGAAGGAAGAGCACGATGGAGTTGAGATAAGCCAAGTTTGATCGAGATATGATTAAGATCAGTACTTCATTAACTAATTAGGTGCCTAAAATAGAGAAGGGCAGGAGAGATGGAGGTGCAAATGTGAACCCCTTCTCTCAAGTCTTAGTCTCTTAATTTTATTGCTTGTGAGCTTTTATTAATTAGCCTTGTGAAGGGGAAACTAGTTGTTGTTGTTAATTTCTCATGGGCTTTTATTGCTTATGATGTATTTCTTTCCGTTGTTAGTAAAATGTTACTTAATTATGACAAACTTGGGTGATTGGTATGTTTTTCTTATTGTGGTTGGTTGCAAGTCTAGAGGTAAGTGCTCGCATGATTAGGAAATAATTGTCAAGAAAATAAGATACTAAGACCATGGAGGAGAAGGAACGATAATTAATCAAAAGAAAGACTCAATGGTAATGAATGTTAGAAAAATAGTTTGTAATTACATTTTAAGTATTATGAAAAAAAAGATATGTTTCATGGGGAAGACCTTTATGTGCTGACCAATGAGTTTCAATCCACGTATGCACCAAGTAAAAAATAATTATTTATAATACATATTATACGTGAATATCTTTTAAATATTAACAAACATATCTTACAGTAAAAACATAGTTGAAGCTAGTTACTAGACTATCATACATGCCGGATAGTGTCCGCTGAAGTAGGAGAAAGATCATAATTTTTCAATCACACTTGTCCATTATTTGATAGGCTGTTGTGATTCATTTAAATCTATAATTCAACATGTCGCTGATAGATTGTACACACGACAACTTAATAAATTACAGTGATTGTATGTAGATGTAATGATTTATATATCATTTACTCTTTGACAGTGAAGAAGATCCAAATCTAATATTCTTAATTAGCATCCACTGAATATGGATCCTCTCCATCATTACGAAGTAATATTGAGACCACTACTACTTTTATATAAATGGCTATTATTTAATGAATGTAATGATGTTGAGTGTAATATAAAGAATATGTGATTAATCTTAGGGTCGGTAGGGGCGTGCTTATTGGTGCATGTTAGTAGATCGATTATCATGGATAATACTAGTCCTCAGGGAGTGAGGAAAAAGTACCAATTGCAGAAGTTCTAGCCAAATCCGCTCCTTTCTCTGATGTCCAATTTGGATCTTCAATGGGTTTCCACATTGCTCGCCATCTTAGTAAGTCTCTGATCCCCTCCTCTATTGTTGACGCTTATTCTATGGTTTCTGATGTGGTGTGAAAATAGTGTCAAAATTGCAAGTGCACAATCAAGTCATAATATAGTACAATGTCAAACCCATAAGAAAGGTGCGTAGGAAAACTCTAAATTTGATCCTAAAAGTTGTGTTGACAAATAGGAGTGCAAAGAAGAGATATAAAGAGTGTGTGATTATTCACTCATGAAAATTAGAACAAGATGTGAGAAAAAGAGTGGAAAAATAAAAGAAAATAAAGAATAACAATGATGAGAAATAAAGAAAACAGAAGAAAATAAATCAAGACTAAAAAATTTAACCAAAAAGAGGTAAAATTAAAACAAGTAAAATATGGAGGAAATCAAGAGAGAATATAGGAATCTAGAATTGAATCAACTAGTTAATTTTATTTAGGACTTATAAACTACTCGCTTTTTATCACATCTTACTTTAGATTTATTAAGGATAGACTATTAAATCACTTAAGAAAAGCTTAGCTTATCAAATTATTATCTAAGTAAAATTATCATTCATTGAAAAGAATAACAATTAGATATATAGTAATTCTAGAATCTTTAAGTATAACTTAGCAAACCAATTAAGATAAGCATATATTATCAAATTCTTCTTCTATCAATTACTTCTTTAGTTTATCATCCTAAACATGATCATTTTGAGCAAAAGAGAGCAATCCTCAATTCATAAAAGAAATCAAGCTTATTTCATATTATTCTAGAATTCCTACAAGATTTACTTGCATATTTTAATAAATAAAAATAAAGAAATAAAATCTAGATTAGAATACATAAAAAAAGAAGAGAATAAAAATTTAAACTAACTACAATGAGAAGAACAAGAACAAGGAAATAAAGATCTAAAAATATGACCAAAGAGCAAATCTAACAAACAAAAATAAAAGAGCATAAAAGTAAATCTATAATACAAAAAAATTGTAAGAAAATAAATTCTACAAAGCATAAAAATAATCAATTTAAAAAATAATAAAGAGCATGAATGTAAATCTAAGCTACAAGACACATATAAAATAAATCTAATCTACTAATATAAAAATAAAAATAAAATAAAATTATAAAACATAAATTAATTTCTAGAACAAGAAAATAAAGGAAAAGCTTACATTGCAAAGGGGTGACTCCTTAAAAGTAAATCTTCATCTTCATCTCCACCAACAAAAAAGGAAAAAATAAATTTTAAAAGGTAAATTTTTTATTAATTGTAAATAATTTTTATAATTTTGGGAGATCTTCTCAATTAAGGGTAACCCTCCTCTACAAATGGAGTTTTTATAAATTTTTCACTCTCAAACTCCTCATCCTCTACCCCTATTTATAGCTTACTATGATCAACAAGGGCCATTGGATTAAACTTGGGATCTAAGAAATAAATCTCAGCCATTTACTATTTTTATTATGAACTAATCAGTTGGCCAAACGATTAGTCAATCGACTAGAATCTCCTAAATCTCCAGATAGCTCTATCTTGTTGAGATATGTGATTTTTATATATAATATGTTGAATTTCGCTTTCCCAATTAGGAGATAGCATTGTTTCTTTGCAATTGACCATCTGAAAATGAAGTTGACTTGATATTGTTTCTTAGGCTTCTACAAATACCTGAGTTCATCTTGAGCTTTAATAAGTGGTAGAAAATAGGGGAATTTGATTCTTTTAGGCTCTTATTCATCAATTATTTTTTCCTGCCACATAAGAGAAAAATACGTTATTAATGATATATTTATTCAATTAAAATAGATAATAAGAATGTAAAAGTATAATAAAATATGATGATCAAATACCCTCATACCTAAGTTTTTGCTAGTCCTCTGGTAAAAACTCACTTTCAGGTGAATCACGGATGTATTTAGAATATACAATAAGCTTTTAAACACCTAGGTTACTTTAGAGACTGATTTGTAGTCTCGTGAGCATTTGCAGCGAGACTGTTGGCTCCCATTGTGGTTGCCAGCGTGTTTGCGTCGGAAATCAGTTTTATTGTTGAATCTATTATAATGTTTATCGTTTACACAGATTCGAAAGAGTTAATCTTTTTATAAGATTTTTTGTTACAATGAAAACAAAAAAAGATCTCCTAGAAACACACACAGGATCGTTTATCGGTCGCTGTTTGCGTAGGATCTTTACCTGTGTCGGGGACGCTTTGATCCGTGGGCCGCCGAGTATCAGATCCGAGTTGATAGAACGAAGGCTCGCTGTTCTTGTTTCATTTTAGATACAAGAACAAAAGTAAATATCTCAATAATACGAGATAAATACTCTTCTCTAGATCAAAACGATGTTTGATCCCAAGGGAAGATGGAAAAGTTGTCGAAAGCTCCCTCTTTATGTTGAAGAATTCGCCAAGATCTCGCCTTTAGATCTAAAATTCGTGGCTCTCCTCTCATAAGGTCAGCAACTCGTCTCCAAGTTCCAAATTCTAGATCTCCCTGTGTATAGGGGCGCTAGGGGTGTACTTATAAGCTTCGGATGATGTGTTTTCAGATAAGATTTTGTGATCTGGTCATCTCTTCAGTTAGAAATGACTTTACCATATTTAGGGATGATCCCAAAGTAGATAGGGAGGTACTGGATAGCATGAATCTTGAGAAATCATCAAAAAATGTGTTTTGGGAGTGTCTAACTGTGAGAGACAGTTTTATCTGTCTCGGCACTCGAGACACACATGTGTGTCTCAGCACCCGAGACACATTTGTGTGTCTCGGATTCGAGACACACTTGTTGTGTCTCATTTTGTCATTTCGTCGATTTGAGCGCTTTGTTGCTTCTTGGTTCCACTGTTTCGTGCGTTCCTTTGCTTCCCTTTAGCATCTGATAATCCTTTTTGACTTAGATGATAACATTAATCGTCTCCTCTTCGTCTCGAGTTGTATGTGGGAACCTATAAGCAATTTTTGACACCTACACTATCAGAGCATTGTTCAGAAGATTTGTGTGAGAGTCATGGTGTTTGGTGGAAAATTTGAAGTAAGTAAAATGAAAGAAATTTGATTTGTATTCTCTCGATCTTAATTATAATTTGAATTCCGATTACAAAAGAGAGGAGAATGATCTAGATTCTCCTCTTTGTTTAATTATGGGTTCTTCATGGCGGCGATGGAATGCCTCCCTCGAATGCTCGCGTTGAGTTTGCTCTCCGTTGATGATCCGAACGTCTTGATTCACTGGAACGGTATCTCTTCCTTATGATTTAACGCTATGGAGAACTTGCGTTGCAAGTTTGAAAGTCTGAACGAGTTGATAACTCAGAACAAGTTTGAAACTCTAAGAAAGAGTTGATTTAACCGAAAATCGGCTTGACAAGCCAAGTATGAAAGCTCCACGATGATCTGCTCGAGAGACTTCTTCTTTGCTGCCGAAAGAGAAGATGAATTGGAGATGCCCTTTGCGGCCCTCTAGATCTGAAAAGCCAACCAAAACCAAGAGCCAAATCCCCTCTGCTCAAACCCCCCGAACTAAATTGATTTTCAGTTATATATAGAGGATTAAAGGGTGTAACCGCCCCCTTAATCCGCTCCTAAGTGGGGTGTAATCGCCCTCAAATCATGGAAAACAGTTCTAAAACTATTCAAGAGTTTAAGGGGTATAACCCCCCCTAAAATCTCTCCATAATGGGGTGTAACTGACCCTATTAAGTGGAGATACGGTTTTAAAACCGTTTAGGTTTTGTTTGAACCAGTCAACCACAAAAAATACGGGTCTGACCCCCGTGTTTTGATGTTGTAACACAGGTCTGACTCTAGAGTTTTAATGTTGACACACAGGGAGGACCTCCGTGTTTTGGTGTTGTAACGTAGGGGGACCTATGCGTTTTGTTCGGGGAACACAGCCACGAGCTATGCGTTTTAAATCTGAGATGCATAGATGAGCTCTGCGTCTGGATTTGAAGAGACTGTCAATTTGTAGTCTTTTTTGCTAGAGCGTTGCAAAGACCGTCATCTTATAATCTTCTTTTTGGCTCCTTGAAACTATGAGAGTCGTCAGATTGTAACTCCCAATGTTGATTGTGAAGGCTATTAATTAGAGCTTTTATCAGTTATTGTAAAGGTCGTCAGATTGTAACCTTCATCGATCTATATAAAAGTCTTTAAATTATAGCTTTCTGAAAGTTGTCAGATTATAACTTCTATCATCGGTGTTTGATGGGGGATCAGCTATCTATTGTGATATTTAGACAGCCTACAAAACCTTCTCCAAAGTTTTCTAAAGTTCGCGGTTTACTAGGATGAATTTTCGGAATACTTTGGATCTCAATTCTGATCTTAGAGTTGTTGATTCCATATCATAAAGGAGTCATTCTCTACATCCGCTTCGAAGGCATCTTGGTTGAAGGGATTTGCCGCGTAGGACCTATATGAAGGTATGCGTCATAATCTTGCTTCTGCTTCTGGAATGTGATGGTGGGCCCCTACATTTTAAACTTGAGACGCGGGTCTCACCCTTTCATTTTAAATTTGGAACCTAGATGTGACCCCGGCGTTGTGGTTTTTGCAACGTGGGTCTGACCTTGGCGTTTTGACTTGAGACGCGGATGTGGCTTTTATGTATTTTTGACTAAGTCTTTGAGACTTGTCTTTAGATCATCTGTTTCAAGTCTCTGCTCACATCTATTAAGCTGATGGGCCTACAAACATGCATAGGATTTTTGGCAAATCCTTAGCCATCAACGGATTTGATAAACCTTTACCGACTACCATTTGAGTCAGGCTAGCATGTGGATTGTCTAAGTCTGTTCCATATGTAACGTTGTGCTAAGATAATGAACCCTCTTAGACTTGATGTTATGATTTTGAATACATAGACTTTGTCATTTTTATGAGAAAAAACTAACCGACAACGCGTATTAGACGTAGGCTTATCTCTAATTAGGGATCGAGATAAAGTCCCCCATGCATGTGAGGCATGGATTATGATGTCCTTTTTATGGCAAAAGACTAACCGGCAACACGTGTTAGGCGTAGGCTTATCCCTACTTAGGATTTGGGATAAATTTCCCCATGCGTGTAAGGCACGGATTTTGGCGTTATTAATAACGGCCTACCATGATATTGAATACGTAGGCTTTTGTCCTTTTTACGGTCAAAGACTACCCAGCAACGCGTATTAGACATAGACTTATCTCTAATTAGGGATCGAGATAAAGTCCTCCATGCGTGTAAAGCATGGATTCTGATGTTATTAATAACAACCTGCTACGGTATTGAATACGTAGGCTTTGCCATTATTACAGGAATAGGCTACCCGGCAACATGTGTTAGATGCAGACTTATCTCTAATTAGGGATTGAGATAAAGTCCCACATGCGTGAAAGGCACGGATTTTTGGTGCTACGATATTGAATATGTAGGCTTCGTCGCTGTTTCTTCCTGTATTACTTGAAACACTGAAAAAAAGTTAGAAGTGCCAGATGTGTAGTATTAACTTGGCATGAATTTTTGCTTAGAGTGAAATTCAGAAATTTTCTTCATTATCACTAGGATAACTCCAGAAAATTTTTAATCCGCTGGAAATTTTATAATGAAAACTTGTTACCCTTGTTGAAAAAGGATTAACAAGTTCATTGGGAGGTTTTAACTGTTAGAGATGTTATGTTAACCTAACAGTATTTTATGGGCCTATCACTCTATTAAAGAGAGTCGATAAGTTGATTTGGTCGTCAGATGTGTGATGTTAACTTGACGGGTTTATGAACCTATCATTCTATTGAGGAGAGTCGATAAGTTAGTTTGATAGTCAGAGGTGTGATATTAACGTGACAAAAATTTGTTACGATCGGAGCAACCTTGAGAACCTATCGCTCTATTGGAGAGAGTCAATAAGTGGATTTTATCAGAGGTTTGGTGTTAACATTACAGGAACTTGTTATGATCGGAGCAACTTTGAGGACCTATCTCTCTATTGACGAGAGTCGATAAGTTAATTATCAGAGGTTTGGTAATAACATGACAGGATTTGTGTTGCGATTGGAGCAACTTTGAGGACCTATCGCTCTATTGATGAGAGTCATTAAGCTAATTGTCAGAGGTTTGGTGTTAACATGATAGGATTTGTGTTGCAATTGGAGAAACTTTGTGGACTTATCATCCTATTGATGAGAATTGATAAGTGGATTGTCAGAGGTGTGATGTTAACATGACAAAAATTTGTACTTGTGACTTGCACAAGATTTTGGGAATTAGCATCTTGCTGGGAAAACTTGCTAGGTGAGTTTATCACCAGAAGCAATGAATTTTGATACTTATGATTTGACCAAGATTTTAAAGACTTAGTGTCTTGTTAGGGAAGATTACGATTTGAGTAATTTTGAGGACCTATCATCCTATTAACAAGAATTGATAAGTTGATTGCCAGAGGTATATTGTTAATGTGACAAATTAGGAGTGATACAAGTTACATTCATACTCTGTGAGGGTGATGATCGTCTGAAGTGTAATGTTAACTCGACGATGTGAGAGATTTGTTACTCTTAATCCAATGGATTCCAAGTAACCAACCCCTAGTCTTAATTAAGACTTAGCAGGGGAATAAAAATAGGTAGACAAGGCACATCGTCTAGTGGGGCACTATCCATGAAGTCGAAATAGAGGCACATCACCTGATAGGCCATTATCTGATGAGTTTGACTATCAAAGGTCACTGTTAACATGATAGTTTTGTGGACCTGCCATCCTATTAAAGAAGATTAGCAAGTTGATGAACTATCAGAGGTAACTATTAACATGATAGTTTTATGGACTTACTATCCTATTGAAGAGGATTGGCAGATTGATGGACTATCAGAGGTAAATGTTAACGTGATAGTTTTTGGTGGATCTGTTATCCTATTGAAGAGGATTAGCAGATTGATGGACTATCAGAGGTAACTGTTAACGTGATAGTTTCATGGACCTACCATCCTATTGAAGAGGATTGGCAGATTGATGGACTATCAGAGGTAACTGTTAACGTGATAGTTTTGTGGACCTACAATCCTATTGAAGAAGATTGGTAGGAGAATTTGGAGGGAATAAACTCAGAGTTAATCATTAACGTGATAGTTTTGGTAGACCCACCATCCTACTTGAAGAGGATTGGTGGGGGAATTTAGGAGAAATGGACTATCAGAGGTGTATTGTTAACTTAGTAGTTTTGGCAGATTTTATGGTTGACAGAGATATTCTATTAAACGTGACAACTCGGAAAATTTATTATTCATAATTCAATGACAAATAAATCAACCCCCAGTCTTGAACAAGTGCAGAGGGGAGAAAGGATAGACATGGCACATCACCTAGTGGGCCACTATCTAACGAGTTTGACTATCAGATGTAACTGTTAACGTGATAGTTATTGGACCCGCCATCCTACTGAAGATGATTGGTTTCAGTGACTGTAGTATCTTCCCCTTCTGACTGGGAAGATTGAGCTTGGTCCGATTGCTCAGGTTGATCATGCCTACTTTATTCTTCAGCTTTGATCCTGGCAATAATCTTTTGAGCCTGTTCGCCTTGAGAGATTAGTTGTCTCCAGGAATAGCATTATATAATCATCATTTGTGCTAGAAGGTCGGTCTGCAAGTTGTGTTGACAGGTCTCCACTAAGGTAGACTGTGTCATACTTGACGAACATCGGAGAGTCATGCTTCGGAACCTCTTGACGAAGGCTTTGACGGACTCCCTCTTCTTCTGCTTAGTGGTGAGAAGGGTATGAATGGAGACTTCTGTATCCTCTTTAAAAAATCTTGACAGGAAGAGTCTCTCTAAATCCGCCCACTTTTGGATACATCCCGAAGGTAGTTTCCTGAACCATTCAAAGGCAACTCCCTTGAGGGTGCCAATGAACAATCGGGCTAGTATGGCACTTTTTGATATCACATTCCCAGTCTATGACTTGAAATAATAGATATGTTAGTTCGGTGATCTCGTGCCGTCAAAAGTTTGTAGCGTCAGAACTTTAAATTTTGGAGGATAAGGGGCTGCATCCTATTCTGCAGGATAGGGCCTAACAACTCCCTCGTCTTAGAGCTCGCTTTTGTTAGCAATGGCATTGAGGCAGGCTTCCAATTCTTCCATTTTGGCAGATTGGAGACTTTGCTCGTTCTCAGTCTCTCTTCCTTCATTAGAGGAAGATTCCAGGTTGTGGGCTTCTTGGTCAGAAGCCGTGTCATCAACCACTTTTCCCTTCCCTTTGCTTGTGTGAGGTCTGGATGAAGACGTTTTTCCTCTCCGGGAGGATTCTTGCCTAGGTGACGAATCTGTCTTCTGAGATTTAGCCTTGTCTGCGACGATTTGATTCATCAGGGCCAAGAGTTCATTGATGGCCTCCTGCTGAGATTTGATCATGGCCTCCTGCTCATCAAGTCTCTTCACGAGATCTTCATGGTTTCCCGTCATATAAGCGGAGCTCTCATGTTCAACAAAGGAACTTGACGATTGAGACTCTGCAATGGCTGAGTGTTCATCCTCGGAATTGGTTCCTCTAGCTAACCTTCGATAGTTGACAGGGGGAATGGTTCCTCTTTAAGTCTGAGTATGTTCATAAATTCCATCGGACCTATTTAGGGGGTCTTTCAAGCTAGGAGACTGATCTTTCTCTGACTCGTTGGAGCTAGGGACTGATGATCTCCCTCTGCCGATCATGTTAGAAGTGACTCCAAGGTACTTGGTCTCTGGAGACTTCTTCTTGTGCAAACGTCGCTGTTGGTTGGGCAAGGCAACATTCGTTAATTGGTCGAACACTAATGTTTTGGCCGCATATGAGCAGCATTGACATCCCGAGAGGACCGTAGGAATCAATCATTCACATTGGAATGAATGAATGACTTGTTGCATCGGTCTTTCTCTCGATATGAACTCTCTCAAACCTGTTGGAAAGACTCGAGAATTACTCACTGATCGTGAGGTTTGAATTGGAACCCCCAGTCCATGATTGGACAGGACTGGCTCTTAGTGAACATGGATCTGGTTGAGATGCCTTGAATCCATGGACTTTTTACATCCGCCCCTCAATCTAGTCGTGCTACGCAGAGTATTCGGGGTCTCGCTACCTGATCAGTGAGCCGGGGGTTCAGAGGGTGGCGCGCCCCTGGCCGAGGGGTCCGGGGGGGCTGGACTACCCCCCGATGGGGTTCAGGGTAGCGCCCCGAAGCTCCATGGCATACACCAGGTTCTGCATTAGATATTATTACCCGAACGCATGTCTGAGCTCTAGGCGATGCTGGTGAAACACAGTCCTGATATCTATGTTTAGCTGATGAAACACAGTCTTGAAATCTACATTTTGATTCTGAAATACACTCCTGAGAGTTACGTTCAGTTTGTGGAACGCACTCCTGAGAGTTGCGTTTTGGTTCTGGGACGCACTCCTGAGAGTTGCGTTCAGCCAGATCAACACAGTTTTGAGGTCTGCGTTTTGATATTGGAACGCGCTCCTGAGAGTTGTGTTTTGGTTCTGGGACGCACTCCTAAGAGTTGTGTTCATCCAGATCAATGCAGTTTTGAGGTCTGCATTTTGATATTGGAACGCACCTCTGAAGGCTGCGTTTTGATTGCACAACGCACCACTGAGGGCTGTGTTTGGCGTAAGCTGAGCCCACTCCTTCGGAGGAGGGGCTGTTCGAGCAATCTTGGTGAAAGGAGAGGGATTCCTTCGGCATAGGAGCAACGATTGGAGCTTTAGTCTCCTTGATGACTTTGCGGATCTTACGCATAGCCTTGGGGCTAAGGGATCCGAAGGAGAGTAACTCCTCATACTTGGCTTGATCGAACTCGATGATCAGAGTTTTAACGGTCGTTCCAGCGAGCTTGACGTCGGATTGCGCCACCACTTCTTCGTCAGAGAAGCTAGTCCCCAGCAGAGTCACCATCTTTTATTTGGTGGAAAATTTAAAGTAATTAAAATAAAATAAATTTGATTTGTATTCTCTCGATCTTAATTACAATTTGAATTCCCATTACAAAAGAGAGGAGAATGATCTGGATTCTCCCCTTTGTTTAATCTGGGTTCTTCACGGTGGCGATGGAATGCCTTCCTCGAATGCTCGCGTCGAGTTTGCTCTCTGTTGACAATCCGAACGTCTTGATTCACTAGAACGGTATCTCTTCCTCACGATTTAATGCTATGGAGAACTTGCATGGCAAGTTTGAAACTCTGAACGAGTTGATAACTCAGAATAAGTTTGAAATTCTATGAAAGAGTTGATTTAACCAAAAATCGGTTTGACAAGCCAAGTATATATGAAAGCTCCACGATGATCTGCTCGAGAGACTTCTTCTTTGCTGCCAAAAGAGAAGATGAATTGGAGATGCCCTTTGCTGCCCTCTAGATCTGAAAAGCCAACCAAAACCGAGAGCCAAATCCCCTCTGCTCAAACCCCCCGAACTAAATTGATTTTTAGTTATTTATAGAGGATTAAGGGGTGTAACCGCCCCCTTAATTCGCTCCTAAGTGGGGTGTAACCGCCCTCAAATCATGGAAAACAGTTCTAAAACTATTCAAGGGTTTAAGGGGTATAATCCCCCCTAAAATCTCTCCATAATGGGGTGTAACCGACCCCATTAAGTGGAGATATGATTTTAAAACCGTTTAGGTTTTGTTTGAACCAGTCAACCACAAAAAATACGGGTCTGACCCTCGTGTTTTGATGTTGTAACGTAGGTCTGACTCTAGTGTTTTAATGTTGACAAACGGGGAGGACCTCCGCGTTTTGGTGTTGTAACGTAGGGAGGACCTATGCGTTTTGTTCGGGGAACACAGCCACGAGCTATGCGTTTTAAATCTGAGATGCATAGGTGAGCTTTGCGTCTGGATTTGAAGAGACCGTCAATTTGTAGTCTCTTTTGCTAGAGCGTTGCAAAGACCGTCATCTTATAATCTTCTTCTTGACTCCTTGAAACTATGAGAGTCGTCAGATTGTAACTCCCAATGTTGATTGTGAAGGCTGTTAATTAGAGCTTTTACAGTTGTTGTAAAGGTCGTCAGATTGTAACCTTCATCGATCTATGTGAAAGTCTTTAAATTATAGTCTTCTGGAAGTTGTCAAATTGTAACTTCCATCATTGGTGTTTGATGGGGGATCAGCTATCTATTATGATATTTAGACAGCCTACACATGGTAGAGGAAAGCAAATTAAAGATCGATAAGTTTGACAGGTCAGACTTCGCCTACTGGAAGTCACAGATGGAGGACTATCTGTATTAGAAGGATCTTTACCATCCGTTGATGGGCAAGGCTAAGGGAAAGAATAAGATGACGGTGGGGCAAATCCGGTTGTCGCTCGTCAAATCCTAGATAGGAAGGCTTTACCATCTGTGGAAAATATTAGATAGGAAGGTTTTAGGGCAAATCCGGTTATCGCTCGCCAAATCGGTCACCCATAATATATTGAAGGAGAAGATGACGGTGGGGTTTATAGAAGCGCTCGTGAAGATGTACGAGTAACTGTCAGCTGCAAATAAGATGCATCTTGTCAAAACGCTCTTCAACCTTAAGATGGCAGAAGGATGCTCCTTCACGATGCACCTCAGCGAGTTCAACACGATTGTTGATCAACTTATCTCCATGGACATCACGTTTGATGATAAAGTGCAGATCCTATTGATTCTATAGCAGTTGTCGGATAGTTGAGTAGGTTGCGTGACCGCAATTAGCAACTCGGTGGGGAATATGAAAGACCCTATTGCCACTAGGAAGTGCTCTGATACCAATTGAAAGACTCTAAAGGGGGGTGAATAGGGTCAATGCTAATCTAATTCTGATTTTATGCTAATTAAAAACTTTCTTGATTAATTAATTTTTGCAAAAGATATATGAATGAGTTATGAGCAAGAATGTAAATTACAAGCACAAAATAAATATACACAAAGTAAATTCAAACACAAGATATGATCACGGAGTTCGGTCAACTCTTGACCTACGTCTCCGCTCCTCACCTCGAGGAGATTTCCATTATATCGACACACCCAGTTTGAAAGTCGGAACTTCTCTACACACTTGGTTTTCTAGTTCATCGAAAACTCTACAAAACACTCACAATGTACATACATAAACTATAACCTCAAGTGTTGGTCCTCATGTATCGTCTCCCTCAAGTGCTCGGTTTTACTACCTATCACTAGGTTTTACTACCAACGTCACTCCTCTTGGTATTGACTACGTCCTCACCACACACTCCTCTCGAAGTAAATGTGTATTACAAGGTGATACTCACAAATGAAGCTCACTCTCACAATATCACTCTCACAATGCCCTTTTACACTAGCAAGACACAATCTGTGTCTTGGAGAATAATGAAGATTTTGGCTATGATGTGGTTCGAATCTGAAGAATTTTAAAAAGATAAAAGTTGTAGATCTCTCCTCCAGCTTTCCAATGTATCTTGGATCAATTCATATCGACATCTTACAAGAAAGTTAGAGTCAAAACTAGGCGAGTGTCTTAGCCAGGACCTAGAGTGACTCGGCCTTGTTGAGACTGTCTCACTTCGAATCTAAAGAAGTTTAAAAGATAAAAGTTGTAGATCTCTTCTTCAGATTTCTAACACATCTTGAATCACTTCATTCCGACATCGTACGAGAAAATTAGAGTCAAAACAAGGCGAGTGTCTCAGTCAGGACCTGGCCTGGATTGTCTGGAACTGCTGCGGACTGTCCGGAACTGCCGTGAACTATGCGGAACTGCCGCGGACTGTCTAGAACTGTCCCGAACTATCCAAAACTGCCATGGACTGTTTAAAACTACCGCAGACTATCCAGAACTACCGCGGATTGTCCAGAACTAGCACGGACTGTCCAGAACTGCCGCAGACTGTCCAGAACTGGCCCGGACTATCCAGAACTGACCCGGACTGTCCAGAACTACCGCGAACTATCCAGAACTATCGTGGACTATCCAGAACTGTCTTGGACTGTCCCGACCTAGCCCGAACTGTCCAGAACTACTTTGGACTATCCGGAACTGTCGCGGACTATCCACAATTGGCCCGGACTATCCAGAACTACTGTGGACTGTCCAGAACTATCGCGGACTATCCAGAACTACCGCAATTCTGATTGAACTACTGCGATTCTGATCCAGAGCATCCCCAACTGATTTTAGGTTATCTATAAATGTGGTTAAGTGGTTACAACTGAGAATAAGATCAAATCGTTCGTTCTAATCCGAAAACAGGTCTTCTGAAGGCTATAAATACAACCCTAGGGCCTTTATTTGCACAGATCTAGAATTCTCGAGCCTTGGCGAAGCCCTGCAGGATTGAAGAGTGAGGAGCCACAAATTTCAGAGAGGAGAAAGAGATCTTGGCGAGTTCTTCGGCATAAAGAATGAGAGTTTGATAGATCTGCACTCCGATTTATCCATTTTTCTTGAGATCGTACCTAGTTGCGATTCTCGAGAAGAGTGATTATCTCGCTTTGCCGAGATAGTTACTTCAGTTTCTTGTCTCTTTTGTGAGGTAACAAAATTTATATTAGATCTGATCAGTCGGTGGTCCACGGATAAACCCCGGCACAGGCAAAGACCCCACGCAAACAGCGAGTGATAAACGTCCATTGTGTGTTTTCAGAAAGTTGTAATTTTTATTTTATTTGTGTAAGAGAAATCTTATAAAAAGGCTCACTCTTTCGAACTTGTTGTAATTCGATAAACGATTGTAATGAGTTCCCAAATGAAATCAACTTTCGCCCAATATATACCTAAACGTTTTTAGGGTTTGTAGAACACGTAAAAAAGAGGG
Source organism: Asparagus kiusianus (assembly GCA_022839385.1). Classification (NCBI taxonomy): domain Eukaryota; kingdom Viridiplantae; phylum Streptophyta; class Magnoliopsida; order Asparagales; family Asparagaceae; genus Asparagus; species Asparagus kiusianus. Next base: position 224,873 of record BQKN01000834.1, read on the forward strand.
TTTTGAGAGGATTCTTTTAGAGAGATATTAGAGAGATAAAAATCTTTTTGTAGATATTGTAATCTTCTTCAAATTAATCAAAGAATTGTGTGGTGTGGCTCCCGAGGAAGTAGACACGTTGTCGAATATCGCTAAATCTGATGTGTTCTTTATTGTTTATCTTTCCTGTAATTTTCTTTTATTTGCGATAACTTTCCTACTTGGAAACTCTTAGCACACATCCGGAAGGGCATGGGTTGGATTGATTGTTTCGAATCCCCAACAACACAAGATCGTAAGTGTTCTTCCTGGCGTGTGTACGTAATATTTAGCTAATGAACTCTTACTAAACCAAAAGAAAAGAAAACAGAACCAATCTGATTAATCGTTATACAAGATAGACTTTGTTTCGGTGAATTCATGAAATCTGGTTTTTTTTTTTTTTTTTTTTTTTTGGTAAACTATACTAATGAATGTAATTTTAGCTCTTTTCGAATTTCCCCATAAAGCCATAGCACACGTATCACGAAAGGCACCGACACCCATGAAGAGAGAGAGTCCTAATCCATTGATAGCGCTCACAATTTTTAGCTTGATATGACGCATTATTCATTCAGCCGCTATGCTTCGCAAACTGAGCACGTAGATATAAAAACACGAGCAGGACCGTTATTGGGTTCATTAACAGGCCGAATAGGGTGGGCTTCTGGATGATCTAATAGTTGGGCCGGGCTTCGTTTACACGTTTGGAGATAACACGTACCCGACGTTATTGGAAGACCTGTTGAATCTTAGGGTGGAAACACTACAGCAAAAATTATAAATTATGATACATTTTTTGTCTCTACATGACATTTTTGTGTCACAAATATGGAGCGCGACATTTACCAAAAGTGTAGTTAGAGCATGTGTAGAGAGTGTTTTTCTACACATGTGCGAATGTGTCACAAAACTCACCACACATGTGTATGTCGAAAGTAATGACACATAAACGTGTCACAAAACCTTTAACACATATATGTGTCAAGAGTGGTGATACATAATTGTGTTTAGGCCATAAAAATATAAAGAGTATAATACCATTTAATACTATAACTTCCCAGAAGGTTACCCATCCTAGGATTACTCTCATCAAAACATGCTTAACAATAGAGCTTTTTAACTTATATAGTATCATAAGTATTTAGTCACCATCATAATTAATGTCTAAGATTTATTATTCAAAACCATCAATATATCCTCTCACAATCCATGTTGACATATTAGCCTTGTTTACTTATATATATTTAATTGTATATCTAATGACATAAATATGTGTCGTGATTTACCACACTTTTTATTTGTATCACTATTATTTAATTCTTTGTAAATAAAATAACATTTTTATATGCGTCATAAAATAAGTGTGGATACATACAACTTTTGTTGTAGTGAAACAAACCAAATAATTAACAAAAAATTCGTTAATTGTTAGACTAACTATTCAGTTAAATTCGATTTGATAGTTCATTTAATACTAAACAAATAAGTTTTAGTATTCAAATTCATTAATGAATAGAATTAATTTAACCATATGTATATTTGATTCATTTACTTAAATATTCGTTTAAAATATAATTTATAGTATTAGTCACATGATGTTATACTCTCAACCAACTTACCATTATTTGTACTAAAGTTCCATATACTAATTTCGAGAGACTTAAATAATCTTAAATTAGCTTTTGAATGAAGTATTTAAATTAAATATATGTACATCATAATCATAAAGGAATAATTTTTATTTATAAACTTAAAATACTAATTAAAAATCAATTTTTTTAGCGGAATGAATATACTTTGATATTTGATAAATATTCATGAATATTTATCAAATAACGATTATTTGAGTTTGAATTCAAGAAACTCCATATACGGCTATTCGAATTCTGGTTTAAATTCGATAATCCTAAACAAATACAAATACGAACACTTTAATATTTGATTTGATTCGGTTGTTTACCACCCCTACTTCTGATTGAAGTTCTTTCGTGCACAGTCTATGTTTGGATTGGTCATATAGTTTAGTTTTGATGGGTCACGCGCTGTTTGGATGGAGATAATGGAAGGGAGCGAAAGGGAAGTTGATAAATTAACCCCATTTAGGAGTTCCTATGAGGAGGTAATGGATGAGATGGAAAGTTAATAGAGGTAAAAGTTTCACCTTTTAATTGTGGTTAGTAAAGTACTCTCAGGAATACGAAGTGTTTGTCGATCAGTAATACGAAGGTAAAGGTCATCTGCCATTCCGCGGAGACGTATAACTTGCTCTGAAACTTTAATTAAGCTCATTTTGCTTCGCATCCTTGAATGCGATGAACTGACGACGGTCACATGCAATTTGTACGCATGACGGTTAAGAGAAATTTTCATAGATGATGCAACATTGGTTCATTTGGTTGTAAACCTCCAATATTTAATTTTCACAGATGAATGCCATGTTGCTTCTTGATTAGTGCATTCTATGACTGTAAGATTGTGACTTCATCCAGTTTTTTGAATCAGATGATGTACCTGCCTTATGCAACGGAAAAAATGAAAGAGGGGGGGGGGGGGGGGGGGATAACACTGGTATGTTCTTTACGCACAAAATTTTCATTTGAACTCTACGGCAAGAACAAATACAGAGAGTAACCAGTAAAAGTACATGAACGTTATACCCCTTTACCCTCAATATACAAACTCTCATCCTCTCTTGTCAACTCTCTTACCCATTCGAACTCTCTGCCGCTCTTCGCTTCTCCCTCAAGTTCTCTCCCCATAACTTAGCTTCTGCAATCGCCCTCTCTCGATCGAGATCCTTGTTTGTAATCCCAGCTGCTTCCTTCGGTGACTCATCTCTCTCCGAACTCTCTGGCTCCTCGCTCTCGTTCTTTCTCCTTCCTTCTCGTTCTTGGTTGCTTGAACGATGGCGAGTTGCAGAGCTTGGGTCATAGGCTTGGGTTGACAGGTAGGAGAGAGCAGTCACAACATCTCCGATCAGGGGACGAGCGGTGGAATCTTCTTGGATGCACATGGATGCAATTGCTAGGGCTTGGTAGAGCCCGCGCATTGGGTAGCGACCCTCAAGCCTCGGGTCAGCTAATTTTGCGAGCTTCTTTCGATCATTGAACATGGGTCGTGCCTGAAGAGGGATAGATAAGAATGTCATAGTCTGTAACAAGTAAAACCCTAGTTGAACTTATTATTCATAATTTAAGTACTGAGATGAAGTCAAATATAAAAGGATATATTCATGTGTTGCGTGTCAATTGCTTTTATAGCAGAAACCAGAGAGAATGGTTTTCCAACTACAATGTTCCCTAGCTGTAATTATTCTATGAAAAGCAATACAAGAAGAAAATTAGAGTAAACAGGAAAGATTGAAAGAAGGATTGTACTCCTTTTTGCATGCACGCATGCACTACATTTAGACCGCAATAAATTCATAAAGAACTCTCTGGAAAACCTCTAAACACCCCCACATGCAAGGAACTCACCAAGAACTCCCAGAGAACCACCTAGGCTACACACTCTTATAAAAACAATTTATTTAGAAACCTAACCACACCTTGATACAACGCTAATGAAGTTTTGTGCTACCTTAGATATCACCAAAACAACACTCAAAATGGCCTGTTTTGATCACAAGTCCTACTCTTACTGATGCAGGAGCTAAGGAAGACAAACCAAAAAGTCCAGCACATGTTATTGCCCATGTCCAAAACCTAGTGGATAATTGCTTGAGTATGATCAGATTTTATGATGTGGAAGAATTTGAAACAAAAATGGCGGGGTAGAAAAGGGAGATCTCTAGGGTGATTCATTGGATGGGAGCTATGTTACCAAGATAATGGATACTTCTAATTTGAAGCCGTACCCGTACAAAGACACGCGCACGTACCCAAACTCCTTGGACACTCCTTGCACATATGCATACATTTATTCAGGCATATACTCAATTATACAATACATGTTTTAATATAAAACACTAGTCATACATTTTTGGACATGTATCCTACACTTCACATCCACTTCTTGAAACTCGTTGGACATAGATCAGCACCCAAATTACAATTTTAAAGGGTCCTTTGGATGTCTAGTTCAAAACTAGTGATTTTCCAATTAATAAGGAACACAAAATTGTTATGTAGGAATTTAATTATCATCCTTGTTCTTATATAAATTATTAATTCCAATATATAATATATGTGCACATAAATATTTATATAGCTATGTCGCCATACCCTACCTTTTACAAGTTTGTAGTGTCTCGTACCCGTACGTACTGGTATCCACACCCGTACTTGTACCCATGCAACATAGAAATGGAGTTTCTATTCATTGAAAATGGTGAACTTTGAGGTTTTCAAGTAAAATTAGTGCTAGATTGTGTGTAGATGCATACAGCCTCGTCAGATTTTGAAAATACATTAAATATCGGACAAATTTTTAAAATAACTTTTTTAAAATTTTAATTATGAAAACCAAGCCACTAGAACTTATTACTTGAAACCGACCTGTTTTCTGTCCATGTCAGCAACAGCAATTAGAAGTTCGGTCGATTTTGAAATTTTGATCTTTTTAGTAACCGAGATTGACAATCCTAGGTAATTGATGATTTCAAATAACAAAATAACCGTGATTACCTCTTTCCTGCTAAAAATGTTTAAAAGGGAAGTTAAAAGTGGGACCCACCCTCCCACACCTCCATCCACAAATTCATTTATGATTGAGGGTTACAGGTTATAGCATAGTAAATGGATAAGCTCAAATAGGTAAAATCAAAATTAGAAACAAAATTTAATGGATTTTGTGCTTAATATTTAATTATCCGGGATTAGCAATCCCGGGTATATAAATACTCACAATTAAAAAATCGATCAAGTTTTTTATTATTATGCTGACGTGGATATAAACGGGTTGTTTTTGATAAATAAGTTTTAACTGGGTTGATTTTCATAATTAAATTTCAAAAATAGTCTTTGTTAAAAATTTGTCCTTAAATATCTAGTCTTTCCAGACTCTTATTATTAGTGCACTCTATATGGACGAACTTAGCATTCATTTCTTATTCTTGGAGAGTTATTCCAGGTTAGAGTTCAAGTACCTAGACTACAATTCTAATCAACGAGTTTCAAAAATTCTAATCAACGAGTTTCAGCATTTCGGTTTCCTAGTTATCTCTTTGATTTACCGTATCTATTTGATAAAGTCCTCGGACTGGTTTTGTTCCGTACCTAAGTTGGTGGTGGTTCTTGTATTCCTAAAGTGGTGAACTACTTTTCATATGTGATTTGTCATTTTCTTATTTTCCTTATCTATTCTCTTGTCACTAACTCTTCCAAATACGTGAACTCCCTTTTCTTTCACTCACTCAGAATTTCTAAATCTTGCTTTATCCAGAGAACTAACAAGAACGTAATTCCTAATACTCTTGCAAAAGGGGGGAGAAACTCTCCGTTCTCTCATTCCGAATTTCTAATTCTTGCTAATTCATTTCTTGTCCAAACAATCAACAAAAACCTAATTCCAAATTCTTGTAACTATTTGGTTGTATATGGCAACAAGTATTAGATTAGAGTTCAAGTCTAACTCTTGTCAAAAACATAAAAATTATAAAACAGCTTACAAGATGCTGGACTTTTTTACCAAATAATTATGCAAAAATAGTCATACGTTTTGGAGAGATCTTGGCTTGAAAATTCCACCGCTTTGAAGAAATTAACCAAATCTTGATAGCACATGAGATTCCATCTCCACCTTAACTATTCCAGCTAAGCAAGACCTTCATATCTTAAAATCTCATTAACTCCTATATCCAACTCTCTTAACCTAAAAGGGTGTTCGGTTGAGTAACTTGAGCTAGCTAAAAAGTTATGGTTAATCCCCCAAACTCTTACTCTTATCACAATCGAAAATGCCCAAGAATTAAGGGTAATGACGAGTTTGGAGTTACCTAGAAGTAACTAGTATTGCCACTCAAATCTACCTATTTTATCATAACTCCTCTCTCTTGCAAACAGGAATAATTACTTCCCCTTCTCTTACCCATCCCAAGCCCCAACTTCATAACTCTTCAAATTATCTATCCCCTGCTCTAATCAATTGTTTGATGCATAATCAGTCTCAAACACTTGATTTTTTTTACTTCTATTTTTTTATTTTTTATTTTTTATTTTTTATTTTTTGATACATGAATAATTTTTTAAATATGAATCTAACATGATTACTCCTTTAAGCATGCAAATCAAAACAAAAACATGTGCAATATTCAAAATAATAAAGAAGTGAAAAAAAACTTGCAGAAAATCCAAGCAAAAGAAGACAGGCATCTTACCCACGCAACAAGACTCTGCTGTCCATGTGATTTAGTACTATCATAGGCTTTCCTTCCTGTGATAAGCTCCAAGAGAACAACACCAAAGCTATAGACATCAGACTTTTTTGTCAACTGGCCGGTCATTGCATATTCTGGAGCACAATATCCATAGGTCCCCATGACGCGTGTGGAAACATGAGACTTGTCACCGGTTGGACCAAGCTTTGCAAGCCCAAAATCAGATAATTTAGGATGGAAGCCCTCATCCAGCAATATGTTGGATGATTTGAAATCCCGATAGATAACGGGAGGGTCGGCTTTGTCGTGGAGATGTTCCAAGCCTTTCGCTGCCCCAGCTGCAATCTTCATCCTCGTGTTCCAGTCCAGCGCTTCTTTTTCAGGTGGAAGGTCTGAAAAAGAAATAATCTTCTGAATCTTCTGATCAGGCCGATAATGTCAAGTTTGGGAAAACTGACTTCAAATCCCAGAGGGGGTTAGGTAGGTTTTATATATAGTAGAGCAAGCAGGAATCACACAAAACCTGACTCTCTCTCTCTGGGATAAGAAATTGGCTTCCCAAACTTGACTTGGTAAGAGTGGAAGTAGGATACAGTTACATAATTTTTCGATGTCAGACAAACAAATTCCTCCAACTTTCGTAATATACTATTACTCCGATAGATAATAGGTTATCATAAACCTTCCTCCATTATCCGACTCTACAACTTTGGCCCTTTTCATAACATAGTACAATGACATCCTGGTAAGTTATACAAATATATATGTATGGCATCCTTGTAAGTTTCATAGAACATGAAAGGGAAGGTCAGAAAAAAATCATAGTCATATGGTCTAAGAAACTTCTAAGCATTGGAAATGATGTTCTTTTTTTTAATTTTGCAACCACTGTAGGATGAATTTCTAAAATAAAAATAAAAGGTCCGAATTTTTGCAACCAGTATAGGTTGAATTTCTAAATATACAAAGAAAAGGTGCGCTAAGCTTCTTACAATGAGCAGGGAAACTCAATCAGAACATGAGATGTGAAAATTGTACCATGTAAATGATCGTCCAGTGCTCCCAAGGGCATGAACTCATACACAAGAAGTCGCTGATCTCCATCATAACAATAACCAATTAAATTAACGAGGTTGGGATGGTGCAACACACTGAGCATGATAACCTCCACGAGAAATTCTCTAGTTCCTTGGAGCCCACTTGTATCCAATTGTTTTACAGCCACAACCTACCATCACCGTCAATGGATCAAGCATCCACACATAGTAGAAACTTAGCATTACCAGAATATGGAAGAGATAAGGTGATTGTAATTATCATAGAAACTTAGCAGAAGATCACATAGTAGATAGTACATATTACCTGTCCTGTACTTTGTAACTGTCCTTTATATACCCGCCCAAATCCCCCTTCTCCTAGAAAACACTCTGGTCTGAAGTTCTTTGTTGCAGCCGCAAGTTCCTTCAAAGTGAAAGTCTGTGCTGATATATTGATACCAAGAACATCCTCTTGCTTCATGGATTCCTTCTTTGACTGAGGACTCTTTTTGGTCTTGGGACTCTCAGTTCCTAATGATTCATAAAGCATAAAAAATTAACATTTGATGCACATACTATTTTTAGTCGTGGGATTCTTTATATATTCTTCGATAAAATCAGTATGACCATCTCTAACAAGACGAGTATGCACTCCATGATGTGCTAAAGAAAGAAATTCAATTGCATTGACATGAAATTGCACCTCAATATAAAACTTAAGTTAGGGACACCTGCTAGGTTCACAGGTGACAATAAGATTACAGTTCAAGAAGAACAAAAATCAATCAGATCCACAACCAACAAACAGACAAATCGTCAAAGAAAAATCTAGAGACAACTTGGTACCTTCATAAGACACTAATTTTATAAACCTCAAGTCAACCAAACTCACAATGTAAACTTAAACTTAACCGAGTCACATGTAATATCTTCAACTCGGATAAAAAAGAGTATGCATCTGCAACTAAGTTACTACAATACGGATCATTATGAATTTTCAATCCTAAAGGATCTCAAAAAAATTTAGAAATATATGTCAAAATATCAAAATTTGTTAAGAGTCCATAAACGTCAAACTTACAGTTCATGAAAACGTCTGAAGTATAGAATTCATTCACCTGTAGCATCTACAGTCCTACTCAATCTAACTCACAAGTTACCAAAGTCATCTGATCTTCTATTGCATCAATTACATTGAAGCAATACTAAAATATCTAACTTAAGAAAATAGTCAGTACCTTGCTCTTTGATGAATAAAAGTGAAATATAAATTTGATTTAGAACAAAAAGTAATGCCATTACTTCTAAAAGTTCAGCCCTAAAGGAAAAATTCGAGATCCTGAGAAAAATATATCACCATTCAATAAGCAGAAGGTTCTATAAAAGTATGAAACAAAAATTGGCAATCAGTCACTAGGAAGTAGCCCAACACAAGCAAATTCAAATGCACAGCTCCTATTCTAATAACACAAGCAGTAACATTTTTCTTCCCTATTCTCTCAAAAAAAAATTCCTTCTCTAATGATTAGAATTGAAAGTAAGCAATTGCAATTTGTATCATATGATGAAACTTTTGGCACCTATACCTAAATACAGCATGAAACCAAGGAACAATTAGAAATTTAGACGTGGAGAAGGAAAAATAAGCTTGAACTAGGAACTCACTATTAATTTCTGGTATCTAAGATTAAGATTCAGAACCAATGCCATCTAACTGACAATATAAGCAAGGCTAGAACTTCTGATATACACAACCATATGAAACTATGAGAGGTCAACTCAAGTATCAACCCTGATCAAAGAAGCACCTATCTACCCCTTACCAATGATTTCGAAGTGAAATGTAACTCTAGAGAGTAAATTATCATTCAAGAATAAAGTTTACTTTACTCAAAAAGACAATCTTGTTCTCTTGCTTTGTATAACCCAATCCCTCACTTTTACCGTTGAGCCAGGCCTCACAGCAAACTGTAGAAATTAAGAATTTTTCATTTTTCCATTTGTAAAGCTTACTCGTAACTAGCCAATAAAACTGTGCTGAAGTATCTAAAAGTACCAAATGCACCAGACCAACAAGACACAAATTTGCTTTACATTAAAACTCCCTATAAACATCATCCAGATCATACAAATCTACTGCTTAAACAGAGATTATCATTTCTCCTCCTCTAAATCCTTGAAGGGAAACATAAATCTAGAATTACATTAAAATCTGCGAATCAATTATTTCTGCAAATGTGTTCATTATTTTCATCAAAACGCACTAGCAAGTAAATCTGAGTTTCCAAAAGCCACCATGAGCTTGATCCACAACAGAATATCAACGTAGAGGACAAAGATTCAGTAAGCTTCATCCAATTACAAGTAAATAAGAACTACCCAAGTGCCTCTTGGTAAAAAATTTCAGCCCCCAGATCAAAATCAAGTATCAAAACAGATCCCCGACTAAACAAAACACGACATTTCCAAAAAATAAAATAAAATGAAAAGAACAAATAGATTCTTAAGAGAGAATTCACTTACTTAAAGAGAAGCTCTGGATCCCAGGAGGAACCATGGGCTTCTCCATCCTCTTCTCATCATCACCATCATCATGACCATCATCATCATCATCTTTATTTTTTGTAATGCGCAACTCAGAGCCATCTTCCTCTGAATCAAGACAAGGGAAACAACCCATCTCACTAAAAGATCTCAGCTCGAGGAATTGTCACCCAAGATTTGATTTTGACCATCCAATTTTAGAAAACAAGGGACAAAAATCTATTAATACAAAATTTTGGGCAGAAGAAGACGAGTGAGAACCGAGAGAGAAGCGAGTGAGAACGCCAAAGGGAATTGCTTGGGCTGCTGGGGCAATAGGGAAAGATCAAGCCGGCCACTGTATTTGACTATATTGTTTATTATTTCCTATATATTATTATTATATTTGCGATGCGTGCATGTTACTATGTGACTATGTGAGGCTTGCCTGTTTTGCATATTTGTTACCATGGCTTTTCGTATTTAGATATTTCATTCCAAATTTTTCTATTGACTAATTTACCATCTGAATTATATGAGGATCTTGCCTAAAGGAGCAAAATGAAAATTTTCAGATCTTTTGTGATTGTTATCAATATTTGTTGTACTAGAATCAATATTTCTTTTGTACTTCATTCCATTTTAATGGAAACTTGTGTCATCAGGCAAGATATGTGGAGCCAATGTACCCATATGAACAAAAGAGTCACTCTTGTGTCATTATAAGAGCTATAGCCTATAGCATCTCCAACAGCTTCCCCATTTCTCACTTTTGGAGAATTTAGTTAGGTTTTTGGTCCAACAGATTTCCCATCTCATTCCTCAAAATAGGGATGGAGGAGAAAAAATGGGGAAGCTTCCCCAAATCTGCAGCATTCTCCAAATTTTTGGAGGAAAAAAGGGATTCTTCAAAATGGAGAAGCTGTTGGAGTTGGTGTAAAAATTAGTTGGAGAATATGACTTTTGCTTCCCTATTTTGGAGAAAATTTTGGAGATGCTGTTGGAGATGCCCTAAGAGCATCTCCAACAGCTTCTCCATTTCTCACTTTTGAAGAATTTAGTTAGGTTTTTGATCCAACAAATTCTCATTCCTCAAAATTGGGATGGAGGAGAAAAAATGAGGAAGCTTCCCCAAATCTGCAGTATTCTCCAAATTTTTGAAGGAAAAAAAGGGATTCTTCAAAATAGGGAAGCTGTTGGAGTTGGTATAAAAATAATTTGAAGAATATGACTTTTGCTTCCTCATTTTAGAGAAGCTGTTGGAGATGCCCTAAGGCTCAAAGTTATATTCTTTTGTTAAAAGAGGTTTCATTCTATTCAAACTAGTTGCAGTTTGATGGCGCAAAACAGGCATTGGGCTCTTAAAAATTGAAGTATTATGCGTGTGCACAAGAGCCAAGTGATAATATAACGACTATTTGCACTTTAATACCAAAAAGTTTCACCATTTTATAGTTTCAATACCTAAAATTCTGTTTGGACAATTCAGTACTCGAAAGTGCAAAAAAGATGTTGACGTTATTGTTGTTCAAGAACAGCAACACAGAATGAGTGAGAAACAAATTTTTTTGACCAATTTTCGGTTTATTTGTTTGGAAAAATAAGTACAAATTTTACGACCTTGGGGCTTTCTAACTGTCAAATTAACATAAATTTGAAGAATGGAGAGTTCTAATTGTGAAAAAAAAACTTCTGTATATCAAACTTTAAAAAAGGTTGACACTTTTCCGTATTAAAATGCAAATAACCCTGGTAACAAGATATAGGAGCAATCTGCATAAATTTTAAAAAAAAATATAACAAAAAAGTGTTGGATTTAAATCTAATTAAATCTATTTATGGACACATATGTTATATCAGTGTGTGTTGCTATCTTTGCAGTTGACCCGTATAAAGTGATCAATCAGTTAATTGGGTCAATGGGTTTTTAAATATGTCATGAGCTAATTGTGCAGATACTAGATTGCAATTCTAATTTAATGATGGGCTAAATTAGAAAACTATAAATCTATATAAAGGGGTTATGGTCCCTAATCTTAAGGTTGAGTTCTCATTCTCTTATCCCCATCTAAAGAGAAATCTTAAGGAGAGACCCCTCAAGATAAAAGATCCAAAACCCTAATTCATATACGTGTAATGGATTCAGGTATTACTTCCACGCTCTTATTGCTTTAATCTCTTTAAATTAATCACGGTTATTAGATTTATATTAGATCCATCTTAAGTAACAACAAAAGGATGAAGAAGAAGATATACGAGCGATCTCTTCCTCTTCTATTTGTAGAGCTTTGTTGTCTTATATGACACGTCCTTTTTTATTGCAAGCGTACAAGAAAAATTGTTTTCACTTTGGAATAATTCAGTACACACTCTACGAATAATTTATGGTGTTCATTTCAACAGCAAATAAATAAATTATAATAACATATAGTAATGAATGGCGATAAATGAGACTAGAGAAATGGATAATTCAGTGTGTACTCTACGTAAAATTCTACCCGTGGACATTTGAAGCTAAACATTTGTGTGTCGCTAGCGAATGAAGCAAATCCAAGCTACAAACTTAACTATAGTTTGAAATTCCATTCATTAGGATTTATTCTATATGATTGATAGCATTCGACAATTGTGTATTAAAAAAGAATGAACTATTTAGGTCGTCGCTTTCGTTTGCTTTTAAGAAGTTGACCTGTTAGCCTGATCTCTAAAGATGGTTACGAGAAAATTAAAATATCAATAAAGAATTTGCTACGATTTGGACCTAGTAATTAAAGAGAAGTTAAAGAGAACGTAGAAGGAAAATAAGGGAACATTAAGTGACAAGATATATTATGTAATCGAAATCGTGACTAATAGAGTTTAGTGGGTAATTTTTTTTCCCTTCCTTTTTTTAGTGTACTTCAGTACTTCTTTGTCAAAAATAAATAGCTGGGAACTCCTTAAGAAAAAAGGATAAAACATAGGGGCTCTTTAGCCCGTCTTCTAATAGATTTCTTCCTTATGTTTATTATTATTTATTAATAACCTATCTTGGAATCGAACTCAAGACCGTATGTGTCATATTAGAACTTCTCAATTGTTTGGATCCGAAATTGAGTTGGATTTGAAATTGAAGGATCAAACGAAAATTCTAGGTGACGGAATTTAACTTTGCAATTCTTATATATCATGAAATTTTATTAACCCAATTAGGTGGCGCCGGAATTAGTGCAAAAGTCTTACGACCAAGAAGGAATCTTTTCGATCAATTTTTTATAGATAAGAATATGAAGTTTATTGAAGCTAACACGAAAGATGCGTAACAGAAAACTATGTTGACCAAGTGGATAAGTGATCTGCATACGATTCCCCATGTAAGTATGATTGGCGCATGCTATGAGATTTGAAGTCATGATCATTAACTAATGATCCTACGTATATGATGATGAAACGTATTTACTCATTTTGGTACCATTGTTAACTTTAAGTCTTCAGATATCAAATGTTCATTCTTAAGCTTTAGCTTTTGTTTTGTTTATCCTTTGCGCTTATCCTAAGTTATGCATTTGATGTAAATATACATTTATCTGACATGTTTGGTTTATCTTTTTTCAGTAAAATACTATGAATTGTTTCCTCTTTTTGATTCAAAATTGTAGGTTCTGGACAACTTCACACATGCAACAAGACTGTTTTACTACATAAAAAATACATGGCGAAAAAAAAAGAAACATTATCATGCATCTAGTAACCATAAATAAAGATTTGATATTACAGAACGGATCGTTTCCAAAAGGATTGCTATAGGATCACAACGCCAATTTTGATTAAACACCATAGGGTGATCACACCGTGCAACTGGTGAGAAAATGCCACCCCAAGACTATCGCATAAAACATGAACTTGAACTTGAACGAGAAAGGAGATGATTGTTGTCATAGGATTTTTTACTACTTTCTCACCGGTCTACATTTATGAACCCTTTATCAATTTATAATAGTAGAACTTAGCCTAGTCTCACTAGGCTTTCTTGGTGGCTGGTTTCTCTTAGAATCCAAGGTGGGTCATCCGACTTATTTGGGCAGGCCCCACAACTTAAACCTGCAAAAATGAAGATAAATACGAAATATTATTTTCATATTTATATGCGAAGAAGTTTGTGAGTGAATCTGAGTTATCTAAAGCTAATTCACATCGAAATCTAATTTTTATGCTATCCAAATCTGAAAACTAACCTTATATGTTAGGACAAAAGGGGAAAACATGATAGGGAAGATGACTTTTGTAAGAAACTTTACTATAGAAAACTAGTTCGAGTCATTATGGGTCTTAAAACGTTAAAGTAAGATTCGGTCTATTCCGATGCAAATATCTCAAAGTCAAATTACTTCCAAGAACATCAAATTTGAGTGTACTAGGTAGACCAACCAAATCATTCACAATCATCTTGATCAAGTTCAGGCATTAGGCGACCTCCTCAATCTGACTTTGGACTATCACCTCCTCATTCTGGAACAAGATTGGACTCTTACGGGCACTACTATTTCTAGAGGATAAGTGAGAAAGCTTGTGTGTCTTTGGTCATGAGTGGAGGGCTTTATATAAGTCATTGATCCAACCCAATAGTCGCTAGCCCAATAATGAGAGCAACCCAAAGGTTAGTCAATTACACCCACTCAACCAACTACACCATTAACCAGTCTGTTTGTGAGCACATTACACATATCAGTTCAGAAGCCTAAAGGTCACACTAGACCAATTAATCCGGTTAGGTTAGAAGCCCAATAGCTACACTGTACCTAGCCCAAAATTTGCTGCGAAACAACATGTGGTGCTTCCTATGTTGCTGCAGACGTTGTGTCACCTCTATGCATTGATGCTAAGATGTTAAATGAAAAATGCACCTACAAAGCACTTATTGCACTATCATAGCACTGTTGTGCGCAGTGAAAATTTCGGCAGCACCTCCGGTGCGCAAGCTACGTAACAAGAGATTAGATCACAACGAAATTCTCGTTTCACAAAGGAAACAAGAACCGAAAGTAATGTATCTCAACAAAGTGGGATATACACTCTTCCTCTCATTATTTCTAGGACTGACTTGTCGAGGAAACCTACAAGCTATTACAAATCACAGCAAGACAAATTATTTTACGTGGTTCGTAAGTTGCCTACGTCCACGGGGCAAGGAGGGGAGAGATCTACTATTAGAGAGAGAGAATACAAATGGGTTTATAATCATACAAATTAAACCCTCAAAGTAACTCTCAAATCCCTCACAATCTCTCTCTCAAAAGAGTCAAAGGAGCCTCGGATTTTCCTGTTGCACGCAGCCCAAGAAAACCCTCTGCCTTTGCACAACCGAAAAGAGATCTGTCGTTTTCCCCTTTGCTTGCACCTGTATGTCGCCTTTTCTCTCTACAAACTTATCCTTGCACACTAACAAGGAACAAAGCCATGTTCCTATTTATAAGAGAAAAATCACAGCCGAACTGATCTGGAAACGCGCAACAAAAACGCGTGGGAAGGTGTGGCCCCCGCGTTGAAAAACACGTTCATAGAGTTCTCGTGCTCTGTGTGGCCCCCACGAGCCCATGACGTGTTCACAATTCTCGTGAATGATGTGGCCCCCATGTGCACTGCCTCCCATGTCACAATTCTCTACCTCGACGAAGTTTTTCAAAACTGAGTCGACACCAACCAAAACAAATGTCTCACTTGTTACGTCCAGTACGAAGTGAAACAATTTACAACAACGGACTCAATCCACAACAAGTCGAGATCCAAATGAGAATGCGAACACTCTCTAAATGTTGGTATCAACTCATCAAATCGGCTGCATCATAAATGACTACCTACGTATCCTCTTGCCCAAGGAATTAAGCATTCACGTAGTTTACCCAAATGGCCTCCAAAGGCCTCAACACCGAAGAATATTCAAAAGTTTCAAACAATGACCAAACTTTATACCTGAAACAACTTTGGTCAACATATCTGTAGGGTTGTCCTTCGTATGGACCTTCTCTAATATGACGTCTCCATTATCTAAAACGTCACGAACAAAGTGGAATCTGATATCGATGTGCTTCGTGCGCGCATGATAAACCTGGTTCTTCACCAAATAGATAACTGACATGCTATCACAATATACCCGAAGGGTCTCCTGTGCAATCCCCAAGTTCTCCAATAATCCACGCAACCATAAAGCCTCCTTAACAGCTTCAGTCACCGCCATATACTCCACCTTTGTGGTAGAGAGAGCCACTGTGAACTGAAGTGTACATATCTAATATACCGGTGCTCCTGTCAATATAAACACATATCCTGAAGTAGACCGACGCTTGTCAAGATCCCCCACATAATCTGAATCCACATAACTAATACAATCATGTCATGTCTTCTTATTCTTCTGAAATACCAAACCAACATCTACGGTACCTTTGATATACCGTAAAATCCACTTTACAGCCTCCTAATGACCCTTCCCGGGGTCATGCATGTACCTCGATATCATGCTCACGGCCTGTGACAATTCTGGTCTTGTACACACCATCGCATATATCAAGCTATCTACTGTACTGGCATATGGGACCTTCAACATATAATTTTGGTCCTCAACTGAAACAAACGACATACTAGCTAAAAGCTTGAAGTGGGGAGCCCATGGAGTACTCACTGCCTTTGCATTTCTATCAAAGTTGAATTTCTTCAACATATTCTGCAGATAACTCTTCTCTGTAAGCTTTAATCTCCACTTCACCCTGTCTCTCTCGATCTCCATACCCAATATCTTCTTCGCCTCTCCAAGATCCTTCATCTCAAACTCGGATGATAGCTCCTTTTTTAACTTTCGAATAGTCGAATAATTCCTTGTGGCAATAAGCATATCATCAATATATAGTAACAAATAGATGTACTCACCATCCTGGAGCTTGTGCAAGTAAACATATTGGTCATATGGGCTTCTCGTGTACCCTCGGCCAATCATAAAGCCATCGAATCCCGTGTATCATTGTCACGGCGATTGCTTCAATCCGTAAAGAGACTTCTTCAGCTTGCACACTAATTCTTCCTTTCCTGTAGCTTTAAACCCCATAGGTTGTGTCATGTAGATCTTCTCTTCTAAATCTCCATGTAGAAAGATTGTCTTAACATCCATCTTGACCAAATCCAAATTCAGCTATGCCACTAACGCTAATAAAATCTGAATCGACGAATGCTTCACAACGGGTGAAAATACCTTATTGTAATCAGTGCCCTCAAGCTGTGCATATCCCTTGGTAACCAATCTGTCTTTAAACTGAATGTCCCCAATAGAAGATACCTCCTTCTTCGCATATACTCACTTGCAACCAATAGCTTTCTTACCCTTAGGTAGCTTTGCAAGTTCCCAAGTGTCGTTCTTCTGAAGAGATCACATCTCCTCCTTCATAGCTTCCCTCCACCTGATCAAATCGGGGCTAGACTTTGCATCCCTGAATATGGATGGAACCATATTATCAACGACCTCCATTGATAATGCATATGCAACCATGACATCATTATACCTAGCTGGCCAACGAATCACCCTTCTAGGTCTATTCACTGCAATAGACTCCTGAACATGACCCTGCTCATGAGTCTTACACTCCACTGTATCCTCTATCTGCCCGGCTGTCATCTCATCTCCTCCTAGTGTCACCTCTATAGGAGTCTCGATGGATACAATACTCTCTGGAGTGAGTAGAGTCACATCATTCGCTACCTGCTGCGATATCTCCCGAATCTGGTCTTCCTCCACCTGCTGAGGAACTTGAGGCTTCATCATGTACGCCTCGTCAAATATGACATCCCTGCTAATAACTATCTTCTTGTCCTGTGGATCTCATAACTTGAAGCATTTAACTCCATCTCTAAATCCCACAAAGATTGCTTTCCTCACCCTCGGATTTAATTTATCATCACTAACATGGTAATAAGCAAGACACCCAAATATCCGAAGCGACTCATAGTCACTAGCTACTGAACCAGACCAATGCTCTAACGGAGTCTTCCCCTATATCATAGTGCAGGACAACCTATTCATAAGATCGCTCGCATAAACCAACGCCTCGGCCTAAAAGGATCTAGGCAATCCATTTTGCGTTATCATACATTACACATTCTTCAACAAGCTACGATTCAATCTCTCAGCCAACCCATTCTGTTGCGGAGTCTCTCGAACTGTGAAGTGTTGTCTAATGCCGTGATTCCGGTAAAACTGTAGAAACAGATCACTCTTATACTCTTCACCGTTATCTGAATGTAGAGTCTTCACCTTTCTACCTATCTGTAGTTCTACTTTTTTTTCCACTCTACAAAAATAACCAGGACCTCATGTTTATGCTTCATAGGGTATACTCAATTCCTCCTGGAATAATCATCAATGAAAGTGATAAAATAGTTAGCCCCATCAAGTGATGTGTTCTTGAAAGGACCCCAAACATCTATTTGAATGTAATCCAATGTACCTTGGGTGTTGTGAATAGCGGTGTCAAACTTCACTCTAGTCTTCTTTCCAAGTACACAGTGCTCACACAGCTCCATATTGTAGGTCTTCGCACCTTTCAATAGCCTATGTTTCGCTAATGACTGTAAGGACTTATCTCATGTGTGTCCTAGTCTCATGTGTCATAATATGGTAGTATCCTTCTCTGTAGTGATAGAAGCTGTCAGACCTCCTATAACTGTTTTATCCTTCAAGTAGTATAGGAAGTTTTCCCTGACTCCTTGCATCACCATCATATGACCTTCGATGTAGCATCCTCTAAGGTCACCCGATAACCAGTTGCCTCCAAAGTACCAAGAGAAATAATGTTCTTCGTCAACTACGGCACGAACCTCACTTCTTTCAATTCCCTCACCACTCTGTCATACATCCTAATCTGGATTAAACCAATACCACCAATAGGGCATATGTGGTCATTTTCCATAAGCACGACATCCCCTCTTTCTAGATCCTTAAAGCTAGAGAACTAATCCCTCCTAGGACATATGTGATATGTGGCTCCTGAATCTAATATCCACTCCGTGGAATCGGCATAGAAAACCGACGGTAGTACAGGGCATGAATAGCCCGAAGAATCTAACTCTGAATATTCATCAATAGCTTTTGCAACATTCACTTCTGAAGCTTGTACAACTTTTCCTTTGTTCTTTACTGCTTAGCCCTTTAACTTTGGGCAGTCAATCTTCTAATGTCCATCTTCTTTACAAAAGCGACATTGATTCCTACCAATACTCTTATGGCCACCTCTATTCTTCGATTTTGAGCGGTTGAACTGGCGGCGGTTTAGATCACGGCCTCGAACTGCTAATGCATCTCCTGATGCCTTCTCAGAGGGTTCACCATCACTCTTCCTCGACTCATAATTTACCAACACTGAGGTTACCTCCTTATAACTAATAGTAGTTCTTCCATTTATCATAGTGAGAATGAACGTACCTTAATCATCCTCCAGTAATGAACACAAAAGTAGCATCGCCTTGTCTTCATCCTTAACCATGATATCCATATTGACCATATCTGAAAGTAGCTTCGTAAAATTGTTAACATACTCATTGATGGAAACTCTCCTCTTCATCTTGAATTGGTAAAACATCTTCTTCAAGTGAAGCAGATTCTTAATGCTCTTCGTAAGATATTTCTCATTGAGTGTTTCCCACATTCTCTTCGCTGACGTCTTGTTCATTACATCATAAATAACATCCAGCGTCAAGTATGACTGAATAACTCCACAAGCCCTACTATTCATTTTCTTCCAAACCTTGTCCTCCATGTCTTCGGGTTTCTCTTGTAACTCAAGGGTCTCCTCCGAATTCTATGCATCCAAGGCATCCATCACCTGACACCTCCATAATCCGAAATTAATATTATCGTTGAACTTCGGAACATCAATCTTCGTGTTATTGATACTCAGACTGTGTATCGTCTTTGTAAGAGACGAACCTAATGTGCTTGCTTCTCCCATGTTGTCGATCTAACTCTTCAAATAGGAACCCTTTACCGAATCCTTTGAACAAACCTGAAGCTCTGATATCACTTGTGCGTAGCGAAAATTACGCCAGCACCTCCGATGCGCAAGGTGCACAACAAGAGATTAGATCACAACGAAATTCTTGTTTTACAAAGGAAACAAGAACCGAAAGTAATATATCTCAACAAAGTGGGATATACACTCTTCCTCTCATTAGTTCTAGGACTGACTTGTGAGGGAACCTATAAGCTATTACAAATCACAGCAAGACAAACTATTTTATGTGATTTGGCAAGTTGCCTACGTCCACGGGGCAAGGAAGGAGGTGATCTACTATTAGAGAGAGAATACAAATGGGTTTACAATCATACAAATTAATTAAATCCTCAAACTAACTCTTAAATCCCTCACAATCTCTCTCTTAAAAGAGCCAAAGGAGCCTCTGATTTTCCTGTTGCACGCAGCCCAAGAAAACCCTCCGCCTTTGCACAGCCGAAAAGAGATCTGACGTTTTCCCCTTTGCTTGCACATGTATGTCGCCTTTTCTCTCTGCAAACTTCTCCTTGCACACTAACTAGGAACAAAGACCTATTCCTATTTATAAGAGAAAAATCCCAGCCGAACTGATCTAGAAACGCGCAACAAAAACGCGTGGGAAGGTGTGGCCCCCGTGTTGAAAAACGCATTCGTGGAGTTCTCATGCGCTGTGTGGCCCCCACGATCCCATGACGTGTTCACAATTCTCGTGAACGATGTGGCCCCCATGTGTACTGCCTCCCACGTCACAAGCACCTCATCCCGATTAGCCTATGCCCGAGTCTGAGTCCAAGCCTATAGTATGACTTGTTCAAAAAAGATTTTAACAGTGTGCTATGACTTATTTAAAAAGATTTTAACCACCTTGCTACAATGTATTTTTATTTTATTATATATGTATACCTATACATATATGTATATATATATATGTACATATAT
>BQKN01000834.1:280718-327733 GCA_022839385.1 Asparagus kiusianus
TTTGAGATGTTTTTGTGTTTGCTCAAATGTGTGTATATATATATATATATATATATATATACACACACGTTATTGAAATTTAGTCTAGGTTTTGGAAAATTTTCTCAAGAAACTCTACGTACTTTTTGTGAGTCCAAAATGGAGGGAATAAAATCATACAGAAGGTCTCATATAGAAAGTTACATTGAAAGAAGGGGAAAATGACATGTGTTATGCTACTAGTTACTAAATGAATGCAAACGATCACATGACATCAACACAATCGATAAATATCAGTTTAAAAATTAAAGTATCAGTACAATCATAGTATTGTCTCTGTGCAAATAAATACTAAAATCTCACGACTTGATAACCATTTGTCGACAGATATAAGCTTATCAATGTGATCAATCTGTCTATCGACTCTATCCCAACCAGAATTCTAACCATAAAGGATCCAAAGTGTATAGAACATTTTATTTTAACAAATTAAGCTAATTTTTACAAAACAGATGGACCGAAATCATGTACTCTCATGCTCGACTAACTAAACTGATTGATGTGTTTAAATTTCATTATCAGGTTACAACTCCTCTCCAGTTCAATTTTAACTTAATTTAGTTATGAAGTAGGAAGAAAGTGAAAAAGCTAGCTTCCCATTGTAAAAAAGATTTTTATAAATATAAACCTGATGTGTTGAGGAATATGTCGAGATTGTAAGTGTAAAATCAAGTTATAGTATAGTTACAAAT
Source organism: Asparagus kiusianus (assembly GCA_022839385.1). Taxonomy (NCBI): domain Eukaryota; kingdom Viridiplantae; phylum Streptophyta; class Magnoliopsida; order Asparagales; family Asparagaceae; genus Asparagus; species Asparagus kiusianus. Next base: position 281,450 of record BQKN01000834.1, read on the forward strand.
ATCGATCCCCATGAGGAAGGTGTGTAAGAGATATTTTAAGTTGAATCCTGCAGTTGTGTATAGATAATTAGGAGTAAAAATATGGAGAGATAAATAGAAGGATGATTATTTATAAATAAAAGAAAACTAGAAGAAGAGGGAAGAAGGTGTATTAACGGCGAAAATGGCGACGAAGAATAGGAAAAATGAAGCAGACAGAATTTTGGATGCAGTCCGATCGACCGCGGGCTTAGGCCGGTCGACCAAAAATGTGCACACTACAGGGTAATCTTTTGGCTTTTTGTCCAGACGACCGTGAGGTTAGGTCGATCGACCGTGAACCCTGTCCGGTCAACCGAAATCTTGTAATTGATTAAGCTGAGATTTCAGCCTTCTGGTCGGTCGACTAGACCACATGTGCGGTCGATCGGATCGTGGTTTTAGGCCCAGTTTTAGTTTTCTGATTGGTTTGGGTTTGCTGTTCATATAAATAGAAACATTGTTGTTTTTAATGTTAGGGAAGAGATGATTTTGAGCAGCCATTGAGAGAGTTTTGTGCATTCTTTGAGAGAGAATTGGTAAGAGATTTGAGAGCTTTATTTGAGGGTTTACTTATGAGATTTTGTGAGATTTGTAAACCATAGTTGTATTCTCTTTCTCTCTAATAGTAACCCCCTTGTCCCGTGGACTTAGGCAACTTGTCGAACCATGTAAAATTCGTTGTCTTACTGTGGTGCTTATGTTGGTTTTATTGTTTGTGATTCGATCTTGCTTGTCCATGCTCTTTTGTGTTTGAATTTTGCTGCGCACAACAAGTAGTATCAGAGATTTGTAGGCGTCAAAAATTACTTATAGGTTCCCGCACGCAGCTTGAGATGAAGAAAAGGTGATGAACGTTATTATCCGAGTCAAAGAGGATCATCTGATGCCAAAAGGAAGTAAAGGAACGTGTGAGGTGAAGAAGTGCAAAAGTGGAAGAAGCACGTGAAAATACGAAGCAAGGAAGCAACAACGAGATTTAGAATGCATTGTTCGAGAAGAATTGAAATTTCTACCATGATTCGCTTCGAATTCGAAAACTCTAAAAAAATAAAAATTGTAGCTCTCTTTGTCAGTTTTCCAACACATCTTGAATCACTTCATTCTGAGGTCGAATGATAGAATTAAAGATAAATTACTAAAGATAGTACAAACTGTCTCGGAAAATCCAAGTCACCTCAAAGTGACTCAAAAATTCCAAGTCACTTCGAAGTGACTCGCATCCCGTTCATCTTCTAACATGTTTTCTAATAAGATTGGCTTCTAGAACTCCTTAGGGTCATCCATAAATATGTGGGGGTTATCCCTAAACGTGTGGAAACTATTACACAACCGAAAATCCATCTAAACGGATAATAACGGATGTTCTTCGATCCTATCCACAAACATGGTATTTAAAAAATATAAATACACCCCTAGTACCCTCATGAAGGTAGATCTGAAGGAAGCCACGAATTTCAGAGGAGCTAAGACGAGGTTCTGACGAATTTTAGAGAGGCTAGCAAATATTGTCGAAGTTCTTTAGCATAAAGAGGAGAGTTCGAGAGATCTGAGGTACACACACATTTCCTCCGGATCAAACTTGGTTTTAATATCAAGAAGAGTAGTAATCTCGCTTGGTCGAGATTATTTACTTCTATGATTGTCTCCTTTGTGAAGCAAGAACATTGATCTTTTATTCTGATCAACCGGATCTGATCCGCGATGGTCCATGGATAAACCCCGACACAGGCAAAGATCACACGCATGCAGTGGGTGATAAACGTCCTCTGTGTGTGTTTGAAGAGAGTTGTAACTTTTTTATTTTTATTGTGTAAGAAAGTCTTATAAAAAGACTAATTTTACTTTTTGAACTTATTGTAAATGACTGAAGTTGTAATAAGTTCCGCAATGAAGAAAATAACTTTCGACGCAAACAAGCTTCAGGTTTGGCTTAGGGCTTGTTTGGAGGATTCTTTGCAGGATTCTTGTTTGAAGAGATCAGATTATCAACATAGGTGAAGCAAGTACATCGAGATCATCTCTTTCTAAGGCGATACAGGGTTTGAGCATCAATGATACTAAATTTGATGTTCAGAAGTTTGATGGCAAAATAAACTTCGGTTTGTGGATGTGTCAAGTGATTGATGCGTTGGATACCCAGAAGTTTGGAGGAGACTCTTGAATTACAAGAGAAACCCACTTATATAGAGGAGAAAGTTTGAAAGAAGGTTAACAACAGAGCATGTGAAGTTATTAGGTCATGCTTGATGCCGGATTTGATCAACGATGTGATGAATGAGACGTTGGCGAAGTGGTTATGGGAAACACTCAATTGACAAGTACTTAACGAAGAGCATTGAGAATCGGCTTCATTTGAAGAAGAGGTTTTACCAATTCAAGATGAAGAGGAGTGTTTCCATTAGAGGGCATGTCAATAACTTCACAAAGTTGCTGTCGGATATGGCCAAATGTGGATATCATGGTAGAGCATGAAGACAAGACGATAATGTTATTGTGTTTGTTACCGGAGGATGATTATGATACTTTTGTCCTTACTATGATTAATGGTAGAACCACTATCAGCTACAAGGAGGTGATCTCAGTATTGGTAAATTATGAATTGAGGAAGAGTGATAGTGAACCCTCCGAGAAGACATCGGGAGATACATTGGCAGTGAGAGGCCGTAGTCCAAATCACCATCAATTAAATCACTCAAAGTCAAAGTAGAGCAAAGAAGATGAACATTGGAAGAACGAACACCCAAAGTAAAAAAGATCGAGCTGGAAAGAATAAGGGAAAAATTGTATAAGCTTCAGAGATGAATATTGCCAAAGCTAGTGGCGATAATTCAGATTCATATTCTTCAAGCTACTCATGCCCAGCACTGCTGTTAGTTTGCTATGCCGACTCTACAGAGTGGATGTTGGATTCAGGTGCTACATACCATATTTCCCTGAGGAGGGATTGGTTCTCCAGCTTTGAGGAGTTGGAAAGAGAGGATGTCGTGCTCATGGGTAATGATCACGTATGCTTTATTAGTGGTATTAGAACAGTCTGAATCAAGATGTGTGATGGGATGACTAGGGAGCTGAAGAAAGTAAGATGCGTTCCGCAGTGGACGAAGAATATCATTTTACTTAGAACATTGGAGGCAGCAGGCTATAGAGTAATCTTGGAGAATACAACTCTGAAGGTCACAAAGGGGTCCATGGTGATGATGAAAGGTGTCAGAAAAATAACATTTACTACTTGAAGGGCAAAACAGTGACATGAGGTTTGGCAGCTTCGATTATCACAGAGGAGGATACTACCAGCTTATGGCATATGAGATTGGGACACACTGGTGATAAGTCTTTGTGGGTATTGGTGAAACATGGGATGTTGAAAGTTACAAAGACCTGCAAGATGGAGTTGTATGAGCATTGTGTACTTGGGAAGAAGACAAAAGTAAAATTCGGCACCGTAATTCACAACACCCAAGGTATATTGGATTACATTCACACAAATAATTTAGGATCCTTCCAAGCACACATCACTTGATGGTGCCACTTATTTTGTTACTTTCATCGATGACTATTCTAGGAGGAATTGGGTATACATTATGAAGCATAAACATGAGGTCCTGAATATATTTGTAGAGTGGAAGAAGAAAATGGAGTTGTAAACAAGTAGAAAGGTGAAGGTACTCCATTCAGATAATGATGGAGAGTACAAGAGTGGACCATTTTTATAGTTTTGTTGAGATCACGACATTAGGTGACACTTCACAGTTAGGGAGACACCGTAACAAAACGAGATGACCGAGAGATTGAACCGTACCTTGCTGGAGAAGGTGCGTTGTATGCTCTCACAGAGTGGACTGGCTAGATCCTTTTGGGCCGAGACGTTGGGTTATACGAGCTATCTCATGAATAGGTTGCCATGCACTGTGATACATGGGAAGACTCCTATAGAGCTATGGTCTGGTTCGGTATCTAGTGATTATGAGTTTCTTCGGATATTTGGGTGTCTAGCTTACTATCATGTGAATGATGGGAAATTAGATCCAAGGGTGAGAAAAGCAGTCTTTGTGGGTTTTAGAGATGAAGTTAAAGACTTAAAATTGTGGGATCCACAAGATAAAAAGATGATCATTAGCAGGGATGTCACTTTTGATGAGGCATACATGATAAGGCATCAAGTTCCTCAACAGGTGGAGGAAGGCCAGACTAGTGAGATAGTGTGGCAGGTGGAGGATGATGTGACTCCATATACTTCAGAGAGCATTATATCCATTGAGGCTCCTACAGAGGTGATACTGGGAGGAGATATGATAGATAGGCATTTGGAGGATACAATGAATGGTAAGACTCAAGGACAGAGTCATGTTTAGGAGTCGATTACAGTTAATAGACCTAGAAGGGTTATTCATCGGCTAACTAGATACAATAATATGATGGTTGCATATGCTTTATCAGTGAAGGTCGTTGATGATTTGGTTTCTTCTACATATAGGGAATCAGAGTTAAGCTCTGATTCAATCAGGTGGAAGGAAGCTATGGAGGAGGAGATGCACTCTTCTAAAAAAATGACACTTAGGAACATGCAAAGCTACCGAAGGGTAGGAAGGCTATTGGATGCAAGTGGGTATATGAAAAGAAAGAGAGATCTTCTAATGAGGCCATTCGGTACAAAGCCAGATTGGTTGCCAAGGGGTATGCCCATCTTGAGGACATTGATTATAATGAAGTATTCTCACTAGTCATGAAACATTCATCGATAATGATACTATTAGCATTGGTGGCATAACTGGATTTGGATTTGGTCCAGATGGATGTTAAGACAGCCTTTCTACATGAAGACTTAGAGAAAGAGACCTACATGACACAACCTATGGGGTTTAGAGCTGCAGACAAGGAAAATTTGGTGTGCAAACTGAAGAAGTCTCTTTATGGATTGAAGCAATCTTCATGACAATAGTATAAGAGATTCGACAGTTTTATGATTGGTCATGGGTACACGAGGAGCCCATATGACCCATATGTTTACATGCACAAGCTACAGAATGGTGAGTATATATATTTATTGTTATATGTTGATGATATGGTCATTGTGTCCAGGAATTCTTTGGCTATTTAAAAGTTGAAAAATGAGTTGTCATCTGAATTTGAGATGAAGGATCTTGGAGAAGCTAAGAATATATTGGGTATGGAGATTGAGAGAGACAGGGTGAAGGGAAGATTGAAGCTGATACAGATGAGTTACTTACAGAAAATGTTGAAAAAATTCAGCTTTGATGGCAATGCCAAGGCGGTGAGTACTCCATTGGCTCCCCACTTTAAGCTTTCAGCTAAGATGTTACCTGTTTCAGTTGAGGACCGAGAGTATATGTCAAATGTTCTATATGCTAATGTGATGGGTAGCTTGATGTATGCAATGGTGTGTATGAGTCCAGATTTGTCACAGGCCGTGAGCATGGTGTCCAGATACATGCACGACTTTGAAAAGGATCATTAGGAGGCCGTAAAGTGGATTCTATGGTATATCAAAGGTACTGTGGATGTTGGTTTAGTATTTCAAAAGAATGAGAAGATTGGACATGATTGTGGATACGTGGATTCTGATTATGCGGGGGATCTTGACAAGCGTCGGTCTACTACATGATATGTATTTACATTAGCAGGAGCACTAATGTATTGGAGATGTGCACTTCAGTGGTTTTCTCTACTACAGAGGCGGAGTATATGGCGGTGACTAAAGCTGTGAAGGAGACTTTGTGGTTACAAGGATTGTTAGATGACTTGGGGATTGCACAGGAGACCATCAGGGTGTATTGTGATAGCATGTGAGCTATCTATTTGGTAAAGAACAAGGTATATCATGCATGCACAAAGTACATTGATGTCAGGTTCTACATTGTTCGAGATGTTTTGGATGATGGAGATGTTATATTGAAGAAGATCCATACAAAGGATAATCATGTAGATATGTTGACCAAAGTTGTCACTAGGGTGAAATTTGATCATTGTTTGAAGTTATTGAACATTCTTAGGTATTGATGGCCTTTTGAGGGCCATTTGGGTGAACTACGTGAGCATTGATTCTTTAGGTAAGAGGATACGTAAGCAGTCATTTTTTAATGCAGCCAGTTTGATGAGTTGATACCGACATTATGGAGATTGTTCGCATTCTCATTTGGTTCCCGACTTGTTATGGATTGAGTCCGTTGTCTTAAATTGATTTCACTTCATACTGAACATAACAAGTGAGATGTATGGTTGGTCGGCTCGGTTTTGAGGAAACTTCATTGAGGTGAAGAATTATAGAAAAGGTAAAACGACGATGAAGAACATGAAAAATGAAGCAGGCAGAATTTTGGATGCAGTCCGATCGACCGCGGGCTTAGGCCAGTCGACCGCGAGCTTAGGTCGGTCGACCAAAAATGTGCACACTACAGGGTGTTCTTTTGGCTTTCTGTTCGGACGACCGTGAGGTTAGGTCGGTCGACCACGAAACTTGTCTGATCGATTGCAAAGCTAGTCTGGTCGACCGAAACCCTGTAATTGATTAAGCTGAGATTTCAGTCTTCTGGTCGGTCGACCGGACCACATGTGCGGTCAACTGGATCACAGTTTTGGGCCCAGTTTTAGTTTCCTGATTAGTTTGGGTTTGCTATTCATATAAATAGAAACATTATTGTTTCTAGGATTAGGGAAGAGACAATTTTGAGCAGCCATTAAGAGAGTTTTGTGCATCCTTTGAGGGAGAATTGGTGGGAGATTTGAGAGCTTTGTTTGAGGATTTATTTGTGAGATTTTATGAGATTGTAAACCCTAGTTGTATTCTCTTTCTCTCTAATAGTAAAAACTCCTCCCTTCTTGTCCCGTGGACGTAGACAACTTGTCGAACCACGTAAAATTTATTTTCTTACTGTGGTGCTTGTGTTGGTTTATTGTTTGTGATTCGATCTCGTTTGTTCGTGCTCTTTTGTGTTTGAATTCCGCTGCGCACAACAGAAGGAGAGTGGACAAATAAAAGGAAATAAATAATAATGATAAGGAGAAATAAATAAAACTAAATAAAATAAAATTAAGACTAGAAAAATTAACTACAAAGAGGAAAAAACAAAACAAGTAAAATATGGAGGAAATCAATAGAAAAGATAGGAATCTAGAATTGAATCCACTAGTTGATTTCACTTAGGATTTATGAACTACTCTCATTTTTATCATATTTTACTTCAGATTTATTAAACATAGACTATCAAACCACTTAAGGAAAGCATAACCTATTAAATTATCATCCGAGCAAAATCATCATTAATGGAAATAATAAGCAACTAGATAATAATTCTAGAATTCATAAGCATAACCTATCAAAACACTCAAGATAAACATAGATTATTAAATTCTTCTTCTATCAATTAGTTCTCTTGTTGATTATCCCAAGCATGATTAGTTGAGCATAAGAGAGCAATCCAAAAATCATAAAAGAAATCAAACTAGTTTTATCCAATTCTAAACTTACTACAAGATTCAGTTATGCATTTTGGAAAAGAAAAAAATAGAATCTAGGCTAGAAAGCATAAAATAAAGGAAATAAAAATAAAAATTAACTACAAAAACAACAACAAGAAAATAAAGATCTAAACTATGAGCGTAATGGAAATCTAACTAACAAAATAAAAAGAGCATAAAAGTAAATCTATACTACAAAAGAAAAATACAAGAAAATAAGTTCGACAAAGTATAAAAATAAACAACAAAAATAAAAGACTATAAAAGTAAATCCAAGCTATAAGACATGAAATAAATCTACTCTACCAATACAAAAAATAGATGAAAACAAAATCCTAAAATATAAATTTCTAAAGCGAGAAAATAAAAGAGAAAAATAGAAACTTAAAATGCAAGGGGGTGACCCCTTAAAAGCAAATCTTCATGTTCATCTCTATTAACAAAGAAGAATAAAATTTAAAAGGTGGAGAAAATTATTTTTATTAATTGCAAATAGTATTTACAGTTTTTAAAGGTATTCTCAGTTAAGAAAACCATCCTCTCCAAATAGAGATTATTACAAAAATTTCCATGCTCTTAAGCCCTCACTATACCCCTTTATATATATAACAAGAATCACTCACAACCCTTAAATTTGTCTTGACCCCAAGTAACCCTCACAAGCATAGAATTTGGCTTAGACCCCAAGCAACCCTCATAACTATAGGATCTCTCAAAATAATATACATTATTGATTCAATACTTGAGAGATTGGGTTTGTGGGCTTTATTTCTTTAAAACTTTAAGCTTCTCTTAAATGCTCTTGGGCTTCTTAGAATTTAGCTTGGCCTTGAAGTAATTGAATATATATCAATTAAATTAGGATTTCTGTCATAACCGGTTGCTGCTGATAAAATTTCTAGAATTTGTCAATCTTGATGGCTCTGTCTAGTCGAGATAGTCGATTTTCACATATACTATATTGTATTCTGTTTTCTGAATTGGGATATATCGCATTTTTTGTGGTTGACCATACTGAATGAATTTGACTTTGTTTTTTCAGATTTGATTTGATTCTCAATTGTAGGATAAGTTATTAATAATTATTGACTAAGAAAGTGATGAGTTCTTAGATTTTGCTTCTAAATTTAGCTGTGGGTTTTTTATTTAGGCATTATGGACTTCATTAGATATCTTTTGAACTCGAAATAATCTTCATTTGAGCTCTCATTTATTAATTCTATATTACTTGCAAATTAAGATAAAAAATATTATTATAGAGGTATTTATTCAAATAAAATAAATAATAAGGGTATAGATGTGCAATAAAAGGTGATGATCAAAGCCCCTTAAATTTGCAAATATACCCTTCAAATCTACATATTTTACCCCCTAATTCTATCGCATTGGTCTTAAATTAATAGTGTTATTTCCATTGCTGACTTGACCTTTATGCCCCCCCAACCCCCCACCCACTCACCCACCCAATTAGCCAAATGCTCCTCACTCCTCTCCTTTGTCCTCAGGATCCACCATTTTCTTCTACGCTCAAACATGAGGGTTTTAGCTTTGTTCTTGGCTTCTCTCATGTGGAATTCTCTTTTGCTTTGCAACACCCTCAATGAGAAAGATAGAGCTCTCCTCTCATTTAAGAAGTCCATAAAAAATAGCTTTTGGTTGACTTGGAAACTCCTAGGGTTAAGAACATGTTATTGGGATTGACTCACATGTAAGCAAGTAATGATCTCTCCCTTTAGCCCTACCAAAAAAACGAGCTTTTGGACTCATTACTCTCTTTTCTTGTGTCACCCTCTTCTATAGTACACATTGAGATTCGAGAAGCTTGGATTCTACAGAAAATTGAGAAGTTAAACTTTCTTTAAAAGGAGAAGATATAAGAGAAGAGAAAAAGAAATTAAGGGCATGTTTGGTTTATTAAAAAGCTAGAAAAGTGTATTACAGGAAACATATTTCCTATAATAACTTTCTTTTTTCTAGATTGATTACCACTTTGAAACCAAAATAAAGGGTGGGGTGACCCATTGGTTGATTTAATCCAAGTTTTAAAAATACCTTTTCGGTAGTTATTCTAATAAATCATTTGAAATCCTTTTTTGAGAATCATTTGAAATCCTCTTTTGAGGTTTCTTTGCCCCATTTCCATTTTTTTGGAATTTCTAGGAAACACTACAAGAAATACGGTATTTAACGACCAAAATTAGTAAAAGGACCAGTTGACCGTTGTTAATGTGCATATAATAACGACGGGGTTTTAAAGCCTTCGTCGAGTGATTACAAATATTATATAATGATGTGATATGGGATAACGGTTTTCAAATCCCTTCATTAATTTAATCCTAATACTGTCGTTATTGGGTCTCCTTAAAAATGAAGGGGTCCATTACCTTCATTAATCATAACTCCTAATCATAACAGGATCAGTAATCAAAATTGGACAAATTTTCAAAACCGACCTATTTGATTTTTTATTTGTAAAAAACGATCCATTTTCAAAATATTTGTAAAAACCAACCTGGTTTCAGTCCAGGCGCTGAAACCAGGTCGGTTTCTGTAAAAAAAATTTCAAAACTTCACGGGAGTTCAACTCCCGTGAAGTTTAGTAGCCTAATTAGTAGTCTGCTAAACTTCCCGGAAGTTGAACTCTCGTGAAGTCTGGTTCACCGGAGTCCAAATTTCATCCTTTATTGGTTCACGGGAGTTCAAATTTCATTCTTTCTTCTCCTTCCTCTCTTCCACTCTCCTCTTTCACAGCAAACTTTTCTGATCCCATTTCCACAAATTTAGTTTCTTTACAAAGAACATCATTGAAAATCCTCATTTTAAATTTCTAAGAACCCCAAATTCGAAATTGAGTACATGTTCCCTAATCTTCAGATGATATTTTCATGATACACAGATTGCAACCATAATATCACTCCAATCTCTCCCTTGAGCCTAAATTGGGTAGGACTTGTTATTTTTCTTATTTTTTTACAAACCCTCCTTTTGAAACAACGCATTAATCAACTCGAATTAGACATTTTACATACAAATGGAAACCCTAAATCAAGAATTTAGGGGAAATCGAGCACCTGTTCCTTGGTTGTCGAGTGAGCGTTCAACTAGAGAGCGAGGGCGGCGTTGTAGGCGAGACTGTGAGCGTGGAGATGACGCAATCGCTGCAAGGGGATAAGATAGAAAATGTGATTACGATGAAGAAGCGGCCTCGATATGGTAATTGTATTTTTTGTAGGGATGAGACGAAATTGAAAATTTTTTCTGAAACTTCACGGGAGTTCAACTCCCGTGAAGTTTCAGAGTTCAAAAAATTTCTTTTTGAACTACGAAACTTCACGGGAGTTGAACTCCCGTGAAGTTTAGCAGTTTAATTAAAAGTTGCTAAATTTCACGGGAGTTCAACTCCCGTGAAGTTTCGGAACTTTTTCATAAAAACCGACCTGGTTTCAGCGGTGAAGCTGAAACCAGGTCGGTTTTTACAAATAAAAATGAAATGGGTCATTTTTTGACAATAAATTTGCAAAAGGGTTTGTTTTGAAAATTTGTCCAATCAAAATTAATATGAATAACTTGAAACCCAAATCACCCTCTAACCGCATTTATATATATTAAACTCCGTCAGTTCCGTCTACGATGAGATCGATCCCTACTTATTTGAGCGGTCTCCCAAATTTTCCAAACCCAACTTCTAAAATTTCCCCCCTTCACGCTCAAAATTTCCAAAACCCTCCTTTTCGAAATTACTCAAATCCTGAGTCGCCGCCCTCTAATTTTTCTCTGGCTTCCTCCTCGTCCACGCCTTCCTCTCCCGCCCCCTCTAATTCGTCCTCCTCGATGGTGGCGCTCTCCCTCTCCTCGAATAATTGGGGGTGATGCTGGCGCTCTCCCTCTCCTCGAATGGTCTTTTTCTCTATCCTCGTCAATCTCAATCCCATCGATGGCCGAGCAAGAGCAGGGCTCATCTCAAACCGAGGGGCCTCTGAGGCCATTGAGAGCTGCGATGTCAGAGATCTGGAGAAGGGAGCTGGGTTTATCTCAAACTCACCAGTTCACCCGCAGAGTTGGGGCTTCTGAGGTTTGATCATCGGTTTCTCTATTTCCTTTGATCGTATTTGATTTTGCTTGAGACCCATGTTGTAAAAATCAAAATTTTACATCAACTGAGATCGCAGTTTAGCTTCCCCTAAAAAAGAGTCAATTTTGAGTTGAATTTTTTTAAATAAAAATTATTAACTGACTCAGTGAGTACAGTTGAGGAAAGTACTGAGTCCTTCTAGAAGTTGCCCAGATTGTCATGTGATCCTTTTTTCTAAAAATTGGATTGTAGAAAGTAAAGGTTTTAGTTCAGGTACAAGAGAGATTCTAATGAGTTGAAGGTTGTTTTGGCATCTCAAAGATAAATATTTTGGCATTTCAAAGGTAAATGTGCAACCTATCTATGTTTTAGCATCCCATATATAATAGTTTCCCAAAGATTATGGTTTCCCAAGTATCTGCAACTATAAAACTATATATCAGCACCATACCTTCCATCTTAATTAGGTAAAATTGTTTGTGCATTTGTGTTACTTAATTTCTGACTATATTTTATCTATACTGCATTTTCTTTTTCTGCAGTGGTTGCAGTATCTGATGGTCAAAAAGCGTGGGAGATAGTAAGGGAAAGGCCTGATAGTATCGATGTAGTTCTCGTCGAAGTTGAGGTCCCGTCGATCTCGGGAACTAGCCTCCTTTCCATGATAATGGATCATGAGGGCTGCAAGCACATTCCTGTGATAAGTATGATACCATGTCTCTTGAAATTATTCTAAGAGAAACATATACTTGCTGGTGTTCTGCAATCTCATCTTTTTGTGTGTGTGTGTGTGTGTCATATATGCAGTGATGTCCAAAATGACTCTGTCAACATAGTTTTCAACTGCATGCTGAAAGGCGCGGCAGACTTCCTCGTGAAGCCTGTCCGTAAAAATGAGCTGAGGAACTTGTGGCAGCACGTTTGGAGGAGACAAACTGTATGTTGCCTTCAACCTTCAACCTTATGTGTAACTATTTTAGGGATAATTGAACTTAAGACCCCAGTGACAGTGCCAGGAATTCAAAATAGTGGTGTCGCAGTATATATAAAAGACGATATTACTAATTTTCTCTCATATTAATACATAATAGGAAAACTTAATAATAAGATACAGAAGATATATTTAACTTTAATGAGATATATTCTCAAAAAGTACAACTACATTGTTGCAATTCACCCCCAAGTGTCATCATATTATAAAATTGTTGCATTATAGCCTCTTTCGAAATACTACTACATACATATTTTTCAATATTAGTTGCTGAGTCATTGTTCATCCATTGATCTCACATTCAATTTCGCATATGATTCTTTATAATTTCTGTTGTAACGACCTCTCTCTGTAGCTTCATAAATACCAGGCGATAGACCTACACCTACTTAATTGTTCATTTTACATTCTTAAAATGGGTTCTTGGGATTGGGTCATCGAAGGCTTGGCCCATTAGGGGTGATTCTCAAATGAACTACTACTCACTACTTACTTCTAGTGTAGTGTCATTAATAAGTGATAATCTAGTTTATACTAGGTTATTTTTTGATATAAGGTGGTATCACTTGATACCACCCTCTATAGGGTGTCTCCACGGGTGATAGGCCCCCTCTAGTATTATTGCAGATAACAGTCCCCCCACCCCCATCCCCACCCACAAAAAAAACACGCCAGGTTAAATCCTATCGATTCTTTTACACTCGGACTCATTATTTACGTCGAGAATATAAGAGTTGAAAAAAAGGGACCATCTGAAACAAAACAATGAAACTATAGTACCAGCAAGTTCAAAATAGTTATACTACAGGGGATGCATCCGCAATTGAGCCCTAACTATTAAGTAAACTCATGAAGTACTTATCACTCTTGTTATTTTAGTATTGCTAATCACCGTCTTTTATAACTTTTCCAGTTAAATGATGGCATTGGCAATAAAGGTGTTCACCAAGATGATAATGCAATGAAAACATTTGAAGCTAATCCTCGAAAAGCAAAGCAACTAGTGGTGGATCAGTACCTCCAATGCATATCAATAAAGAAGACGGTGAGAAAGGGAGTGATGCCAAAGTAAGTTCTCTCAATTTTGTTATTTTACAAGGAAATAGCTTCCACACATAAGCTTGTTTTCCACATAAATACATATTGTTAGAAGAAACGATGGCTTTGAGTAAAAGCTAAGCTTTGATTAGAAAGTACGGGACAGAGTTTGTTATGTTTGATACACTGCTCCTAATTAGCTTATTCTTTCGTGTCATGTTTTTGATTAGTTATATTGTAGTGCAGAGTTCTTGTACAAAGTCAGATATGGAAGTAGAGAGCGTGTGCAAACAAAGTAACATAGAGCCTCAGCGGAGAACATGCAAGGATTCTTCTCATATAATTGAGACTATATGTCAGAATGATGAATGAAAGTTTGGATGAAATGCTGAAGGTACTGTTCTTCATATTTCCTGTCAATATTTTATATTACCATTGCTATTTAAAAAATTTAATGTGTGGCATTTGTTATGCTGGTTTCAGAATTTGCACCTCTCAATGGGGCATGCGTCGCAAATGATCAATTGATCACAGAAGAGCAATCTTGTGCGCTCGTAGATACTGCAACTCAGAAGCAACTCATCAATTTGATCAGCACAATAGATAATCAGCAAGGGCGTAGTTATGAGCCAAGGGAAAATAGTGCAAAAAATGATAAACTTTATTATACTCAAGAAGTTGTATCGTGTGATGAGGAGTTCAGCTGCAGCCCAGATTCTACACCTTTACTGGAGCTGTCATTGAGTAGATACAATCATAGTCATGTTGAAAAGAAAGAGAAGAATGAATGCAGGATTCTGAACCATTCGAGTTCATCAGCCTTTTCACTGTGAGTGTAGTTTTATTTGTATAAGTATTCATTTACATGTTTAGAGATGTTTTATTTTACTAAAATTTAGTTTTTTACTAATATTCAAGTAATATAGTGGGTTAATTTGCATTTTATTTTTATAACTACACGGTCTTGGTCCTCAGATGCAAACATATCATTGCAGCTCTACAAATCTCTTTGAATAATTAGGATACTTATTGATTTCATTGATATATTTGGAATATATTTTTCTTCCTACAGGTATGATAGCAGGATACCGGTATCTACTTTTCTAGAAACTGGCAACCTAGAAACTCAGTATGAAGAAAATTACAGTCCTTTGGTGATGTTGGTGCTGCTGGTGTTGCTGGTGCTGATGATGACGATGATTAGAGATGAAAGATTGTGTCTTTCCCAAACTTTTATTTTAATTTGTTTTAGATAGTTTCATGTATTTTTCTTTGGAACAATTAGGATATTAACTCTTGTTATTAGTATTGAATATTTGAGAATGATGGAATTTTATTTGTTGATGTTATTAATGAATGAAATTTTTATTTTTCCTCTTATTCATTATTGGGTATTTTTAATATATTTTTGTTGTGAATCTTAGTGTCAGGTTGAGAATAATATGATAGTTGCCTATGAGTGAAAAATTTATTATTAATGTATATTAGAAATTTGTAGTCTACAATGACGATTTTATAAACCATATTTTGTTCATCAACGAAGGGAAATCACCGTCATTGATGGGGTTACTAATTACCCATTATGAGGATTTTTACGACGGTATCCAACCATCATTAATTAGTCCTTAACGATGGGAAAATATCCCCGTAACTAATGGTAACGACGGGAAAATATCCCGTCACTGATGGTAACGACGGGAAAATAGCCCCGTCACTGATGGTAACGACGGTGATAATTACCGTCGTAAATATTAATAACGGTAATATATTTTGTCGTTATAGACTCTATAACGACGGGTAGTATATCCCTTCGTGACCCTTTAGCGAAGAGGGCTTCAACAACGGGTGACGAAGGGATTTTTTTCCCGTCGTTAGCATACAATAACGAAGGTTTTCAGATCTTTAACGAAGGGAAACCCCTTCGTTAAAGATGTAATTTCTTGTAGTGAAATTAACCAAACAACGCCCTCCTGGTAGATAGTTTTAGGGACTATGGAGGAAGCAAACTTGTCTTTTAATTAAGAATATAAGTATGATTAATTAATTATGAAAGAATATATTAGTCATCATTAATTTCTTTTTCTTAATTTTATTGTATTTTAGGGAATATACCAAGTATCTCCCATAACATAATACGTGAGAAAAGAAAATTACAATTGTGAAGAATTGAGGTGTATATTTGCAAATATCAAGATTTGAAGGTAAATTTGTAAATATGAATGATTTGAGAGGCACATTGCTAAAAATAGGATTTTCCAAATTAAATTCTGAGCTTACCTACAAAACTAAGGTCTAACAAAGTAAAAAAAATAATTATCCTATCAAAAATCAAATGCTGAGATAGCTTAAAAATCCATCAAAAATCCATCAAATCCTATCAAAAATCCCATGAGAGGCAATATAACATAAAAGCCTCCATAAATAAGCCCATCCAAACTAGATTTTAATGCTAGACCCCTTTTTTAAATTGAATTTGTGTAAGAGAAGTCACAAGTAGAAGTCACAAGTAGGTTTGCAAAAAAACAAAAAAAAAAAACAAAAACAAAAAAACAAAAAAAACGAAAGGGTATTTGAGGGAATATTCATATTCGTAGCTGTTAGAATACAAATGTGATTACTAAAATGTATATCAAATGCAGTATGATTATAGATATAAATATATAGTAAAATATCTGAATACATATATGATGTTCCAACATATGTTGATCATACAGTTGAAATAGTTTTGATCTAAGATTAATAGATTTAATGTTAATTTTGATGATCAAAAGATCTCATTTTAGATTATTAAATATAACAAATATATTAGTGAACGCTCTCATATCATGCGATATATATATAAACATTGCTCTCAAAATTCTCAATGTTTTGATATTAGCCCAGCCCCCAAATCTTTAAAATTGCTCTCATGCCTTCAAAATCTTCAATATTTTGATATTAGCACTGCATATCTTTGAAATTGATCTCAAGCCCCCCAAATCTTGTTAGTAAGTTCAAATAAGCCCTCCTAATTAAAATATGGTTGAAATGAGGGAATATTATGTTTACTTCAAACTTTTTGGTGTTTTGTCAGTTATACCCCCTTACACACAAACCCAAACTCATTAACCACTTTAACTTATATCTGTTAACAAAATCATGACCCAAACCTATTTTCCACTTCATCTTGTCCAATGTCTTTGTAGGCTGTCTAAAAATCACAATAGATAGCTGATCCCCATCAAAACACCGATGATGGAAGTTACACTCTGACGACTTCCAAAAGGTTACAATTTGAAGACTTTCACGTAGATTGATGAAGGTTACAATCTGACGACCTTCGCAACAACTGATGAAAAGCTCTAATCAACAGCCTCCGCAATCAACATCGGGAGTTACAATCTGACGACTCTCACATATCAAAGAGCTAAAGCAAATATTACAAAACGAAGATCTTTGCAATGCTCTGACAGAAAGAGACTACAAATCGACGGTCTCTTCAAACCAAGACGTGGAAGTCCTCCCCGCATACCAGCAACAAGACGCACCGCGTTCATAGCCACGAACGCAGCTCAGACGCAGCTTCCAACGCTGCCAACGCAGCTTCCAAATCCCTGCAAACGCAGCTCAGACGCAGCTTCCAACGCTGCCAACGCAGCTTCCAAATTGCTGCAAATGAGCTTCCAGACGCTGCGTCCGAGCTTCCAGACGCTGCGTTCAAGCTTCCAGACACTGCGTTTGAATGCAGAATTCACGCCAGAATGTAAATTTTGCGTTTGACTCGTTCAAACACGAGCTGAACGGTTTCAAAACCGTTTCTCACGATCTGAGGGGATCACAACTCCACTCAGGAGTGATTTAAAGGGCGGTTACATCCCATTAGCCCTACTTGTGAGCGAATTAAGGGGGCGGTTATACCCCTTAATCCCCTATAAATAATTAAGGAATCAGCTTAGTTCGGGGCTGGCTTTTGGATCCTTCTCCTTGGCAGAAAAGAAGAGATCTTTGGCTTGTTTAACCAATTACGGTTAAGATCATTCAACTCATCAAGAGTTCTAAAACTTGCCACGCAAGTTCTCCACAACGTCAAATCGTGAGGAGAAGACCATGTTCCAGTGAATCAAGACGTTCGGATCGTTAACGGAGAGCAAAACTCAACGCGAACATTCGAGGGAGGCACTCCATCGCCACCGTGAAGAACCCAGAATTAAACAAAGGGGAGAATCAAATTTATTCTCCTCTCTTTTGTAATCAGGAAATCCAATTGTAACTGAGATTAAAGGAATACAAATCAATTTTCCTTCGTTTCTTTTACTCCAAATTTTTCCACAAACAGCCTTCCCCGATAGCTCTCCTTAACTATAATCCTAAATTTGTAGTGGATAGATTTTCGTTAGAAAAGACATTAAAGAAGACGACAGAACAGATGAAATAAATTAAAATGAGTTTGATTTAGGGTTTTATTAAACTGATTTGAAGAGCTTAATAAATATAAGTTAAAGTGATTAAAGAGTTTGTGCTATGAGAGGAATATAATTGACAAATCATTAAAAAAATTAATTCATTAAACATAATATTCCCCTATTTTAACTAGATCTTAACTAAGTGGCTTATTTCAACATATTAATAGGTTTTCGGAAGCCTAGGATCAATTTTAAAGATTTAGAGCGTTAATACGAAATCTTAAAGATTTAGGGGGCCTGACGTCAATTTCAAAGAATTTGGTGGCTAATATCAAAATATTGAAGATGTGGGGGGCCAATACGAAATAACGCAACTTCAAAATCTCTGCATCGTCCGAACCGAGGTCCAACCTGAGTCCGAGTCAGCTTGTCAGAACCCCCACACACATCATCCACGTGTCAACAAGCCTCAACATCCTTCCCAAAATACCCCTAGTAACAGTCCCAAGTCCAAACTTGGAGGGGCATTCCCGGAATAGAACCCCCCCTAAAACCCAGACAAAAAAAGGGCGAAAACCTCTCTCTCTCTGCCCCCTTCTCTCTCCTCACGCGCTCCCTCCCCCTCCTCTGTGTTTCTTTCCAAATAAAACAAGCGAGCGAATTTAATGCTGGATTCTCATTCTCTCCCCCTAAATTCTGACATCGATCCATTCAGAGCTCTATCGAAAATTGTTTTGTTCAGTGAGAGAAGAATTTGGGAAACCCTAAACTCTTTCTTGCTCTCTGGACTAAAGAGGAGGAGGAGGAGGAGGATCGTTGCATCGACGCCGTCGTCCTCCGCTTCGAATTCACCGCATACTTAGCTGCATTGCAATCATAAGGTAATTCTCAGAGACATTTGATGAGTTCTGTTTCTGATTGCTTGCTAAAGATTGGTTTTTGAGAGGTGAAGTTATGTTATTGGCGGAGCTGTAAAAGTTTGTTTTGATCATGGGTGTGTTGTGAGTTTGTTCTTGATTGTAATTGGGTGGGAAAAGCTGGAAAGGTTCCGTCTTTAATTTGAGCTTTGCTTTTTTTTTTTTTTTGTGAAAATGTAACGAGAATTGTTTTAGTAGTTTTTACTGTAAATGGCAGTCCTTTACTGCAGACAAAGAGAGAAAAGGATACGTATATTTTAGTGAGGTGTTGGGGTTCATTGGGCTCTGAAATTCCTAGTAGGAGCTTGTGAATGGTTAACCGTGACGTCATATGATTTTATCTAAAATTTTACTTAATATCTGAAAATTTGAAGTTATTTGGGTCTCATTTCTTGATATTGTGCTTGAACTTATTTGGTAAACTTTCTCCTTTGTTTGGCCTTCAGTTTGGCAAGAGAAGAATTTGCAACGGCTTGGATATGGTTATCTTTCTTTCTGGCGGATAAGTATAGTGCACACGGTAGCTTGGCAGTGGCATAAGTAATGCAGTTGACTATCCTGGAAATGGACACCTTATTCAATAGTTATGGCATAAAGTTCATACAAAATCTTGCCGGATAAAATTTTATTATTATGTTTTTGTTAAAAAAAATTCTGACTATAACTTTGTTTTTTGTTATTGGATGGGAAGGAAAAGATGATAATTTGTTAGGTGATATGGAACTTCATTATGTTAGAATTTTCTCTTAAGCTGTAGCTTGCTTTAGTGATTGTGTCTTCTTTTCCCAGGCCAAGACTTCCTCTTTTGACTGTAGTTTTTTAAATACTTGACCAAGCTTTAGATGACCAGGTAACCTCGTAAACTTTAAAACATCACTTACAGTAGGTATATTCTATCCTGCAAAGTTCTTTGTTGTATTCCTTTTCTTATCTATGCAAACTTTAAAAAAAAAAGTATAGTGATGTAACTTAGAGAAAGTAGTTGGGAACCTTCTCCATTTGAAGAACATGGTTGTGGGCTTGAAGAACGGTAGCAGTACGCTTACATGATTGCATGGTAATCAGCATGAAGTTGCCTTTTGTGGATTTATCGATTATACTATCACAATTGAATTGGCTATGATAGCAAGAATGCTCGAATCATGTAGTGTTTTAGGGTCCCTTTGAGTATTTGTTATTGAAAGTAATGTATGTTCAGTGTCGGCACTGTCATGCAATTCCTAGTGTGGTAGTCAGTTGTCTGGATAACTTAGTTTTCTGATTACATCAAATAATTATTTAAAGGAGTATATTTTTTTAAAAAGACCCTTTTTTAAATTTTATGAGCAAAATTGATATCTTTTAGGTTTAATTAGCAAAATGGACCTCTTTTTGGCCATGTCATCACAGCTGGCCAAAAAGAGGTTGATTTTGTAAACTTTAGTTTTTAAAATACATGGGGCTACTAGTCCCGTGTCCCGTGTATACTTACCTGTCCCTAATCACAGGTTAAACTGATTCTTTTAAGGTACACAAGACTGTTGGTTTGTAATTAACGGCCTCTAAATACACAGGATTACTAATTATGTGTATTTTAAAGATTATATTTTGCAAAATCGACCTCTTTTTGGCCAGCTGTAATGACATGACCAAAAAGAGGTCGATTTTGCTAATTTATTTATAAAAGCATCGATTTTGCTAATAATTTTTTTTTAAAAATGGTCTTTAAAAAATTTCTCCTTATTTAAAATATTAATTAGTTAACTTTCTATCAATATCTACAATGAGAGATACTAAAAAATATCATTAAATCAAAATGCTACTGTGGGTCTTTTAGCACAATTCTTAAGCTGTACTTGGAGCTCCGTCATTTTCAGTGCAGTTCCAAACTTCCAACTACACCTTTCGGTGCTGAAAATGTGTTTCAAATATATGTCGAGATGCAAAAGGAAATCGATTCCAGCTATTGAATTGGCTTGCAATTGTAGCCCTCTAACTACAAGCAACGACGACCATAGCACACCCTTATTACTAGTTCTTTGCTCATCTGCATGATTTATTCAAAAGCCTAGGGATCTCAAAATTTTATAAAAACCGTACATTCTCATTATAATGCGAAGATTTGGAAAACGTTAAGGTAAATGGTGGGTAAGCTTTTGGACCTTTTAGCCCTGGCAACTTTATTGAAAACCCATATTATTTAGCCACCTTTCAAATATAAAAATAACTTTGTATTGGGTGGAAGCGTATGCTCATTTCTGTCTACTGCGACTTGCATCTTTTGCCACCATACACAAGTGTGCAAAATACATGTTTTCCAGTCTGTGACAGGACATTTCTGTTGAATGTTTATTTTCCTCTTTTGCAAACACGTACACACACGGGATAGAGGTCCTCGAGCTGGTTATTCAATGAAACCTTTCATATTGTGGGACTTATTTGCAGGTCACATATGTTTTCAAAAGAATGACGGTGTGAATAGTCATGTTGATTATGTCTCACGAAAAGTTCATGACTCGAATGTTGCGTGCTTGACTTCCATATCTTAATTCTTACAATTGAAAGTTTCCTTGTATTCTTCCTTCTTAAAGTACAAGGACACTCTTAACTTCTCTCTTTTCTATCAATATTGTAGGCTTACATATTACAGGTTTGTAGGAGTTCTACTCCAAAGAAAAACGAAAATGAATGGAGATGGGGCTTTTAATGCACATATTTTGGTTGATAAACTTGCTAAGCTCAACAGTTCGCAGCAGAGCATTGAGAGTATCCTTTCTCATATTTCAGTATAAGCTAATATGGAAAAAAGTCCTATGTTACTTTAAGAGTTGCTATGCACATTTAATAAATCTGCATATGCACATTGTTTAGATTCCATTATGAGATTACTAATATTCTTGAAGTTTCTTTTGCAACTTGCTGCATGTTGGTGAGTTGCTACCATTGAATTTTCCTTTTTGGTTGGCGATGATTATTTGTTAGTTTTTACCAAAACCTACAAACTCTTATACATGTAATGCATTTGCAAAGTGTAATAGTTCTCCACATTCCATGACAGTCAAACTAATAGATGAACCTGCTAGAACTCCATTAGTGTTCTGCTATCAGCAGTTTATTTGGCTTGATAACTAACAATTGTCTATTTTAGCAATATAATAAAATTTAAATATATGTTAGCGGTTCTAAGAGAAGTCTAATGCATTTTTCCAAGATAGATCAAACTTTCCATTGCCATGAGCTCGTCCTGCGATGGTTAGTATAGAAGTCAACATTACTTGATCATGACTATCTATGTTAGTACTAAAGGGTCATCACAATGCATTATCATGCTAATCCTCTTTTGTCAAGGCCCAACGCACACTGCAGGGCACAAATTCCCTTTACGTACACCACTGCAAGGTGCAAAGCGATGTGCACTTCTCAAGGAAGCGAGACACACACCACAATCACATTTTTGTGAATGTATAATCAAGCATATGACTTGGTTATGCCTTTGGTTGTGTATATTGTATAAGATCCAATTCTTTCACAAGCATATAAGAATTAAACCATGATGGAAAGAAGAAATGACAAGCAAAGATAATAAACAGAAATCGACAGAAAAAGGGACGGGAGGAAAAAAGAACAGCAAAAGAAATATTATATTTTCCTATGTGTGCTCCGCAAAAATCAACCTAAAAATAATGGAAAATCGCTCGCACTCCAAATTTTATAAATAAAGCTCACATCATGAGAGAGAGGGAGAAAAAACGAGAACCATCTAGGGTTATCAATCAGGCTACCAAAAATGCATAATTACTTCATTTTTTTTTGGGATATGGATTATCGGGTATAAGACCCAATTGGAATGATAAAGGACAAAAATAAGAGGCAATGTCTCGCATTTTCGAGCTTTGCCACCGCCCCACACTGCCCAGCGAGTGAGGCTCAGTGAGTCATATGCCTTCGATATTACTGAATATGTCTTTTAGCAGGATGATTATGATTTTCTATACCTGGCAATAGCCCTTTAGTTTCTATTTCCCTTTATTCCATTTTGTTGGTTTACTAAACTATATGAGAAGATGAGCACATTAATTCATCTCAACTAATCCATACCTAAACAGTAATTTACATTGTATGAGGTGTTGGAAAGAGTTTAAAGGTTGTTCATATGATTTTGAGCATATTCTCACCGAGTTCACAACTATCTTCTGTTTTTTAGAGTTTGCACTTTGCTTTAGAAGAACCTTATGGTGGTAGTGACCTCATTCATTTCAGTTGTCTGGTTAGATATTTATTCATGAGGATTTGGACATTGTTATCACGAAATTGCAGCTATAGCCTACAATAAATTGTTCCTTTCATAGAGGACTAACATATAGTATGGATGGGTGTTTGGAAGGGGGGGGGGGGGGTGTTATTGAAGATGTAAAAAAAATTCTTGTGGATTTAGGCGGCAAGTAGCTTGATTGTGATATGTGTTTGGATGTATTTTTAGATATTGATTTAGTTTGGAGTTCTGTAGCTTCAGTTTATTATTGCTAAATACAAGTGAAAAGATGGTAAGGCGGTACAAAAAATTGAAGATACAAAAGATATATTTATGATGATGTAGAGTCTATATTGAAGACACAATTTTTTTTTTTGGATTTACTCGAGAAGTAGCTTGCTTGATACTTATTGGGAAGAGTTTTAAATTTTCAAATGGTTAGGAAGTAAGGATTCAATAACTCAGTTTATGATCATCAAGTACAGTTGCAAAAATGGATAAGATTATATAAAACATTGAAGATGAATTCTTATGAAAATATGGAATCGTTATTGAAGAAAGGATATTCTTGTTGATATAGATGGAAGGTAGTTTGGTTACATGATACTTATACAGAGTTTTTTAGACATTGATTACTAGTTGATAATTCAATAAATACACTGGAACAATGTATTATTGTTAAATACAAGCAAAAAATAGACAAAAATATGGTCATTGTTAATAGAGGAATTTGAATTTTTTGAAATTCTTAAACTAATGCTAGCATAAATACATCACGTTTTGTATGGTTCCATTTTATGCATTGATGTTTCAGAAATATGATTATCCTTTCTTGTTTGAATTCGTTAGCTTCCTTCCCGAAAGCCTATTGTTGAGGAACTACATTTAATGATGTTTCCTTAAAGGAGACGTAATACCAACTTTCTCTATGATTTCCTACATAGTTTTATGGTTATCGCCCTCTCTTAACACCACACTTTCCTATTTTAAAGAAAGAAGTCATTTTGTTTTTCTGCAATTCAAGTGCTCAACACCACTTATTTCATGTTTTATATATTTTGGCTATATTTATTGTAGTTTTGGAAGCATTCACTCATCTTATGTTAGAGCTTTTAGACCTTGGGTGCTCTTGCTTATCCTTTGTGACATTCTTAACACAATGAAGCTCTATCACATTGGTGTATCTTCCATAGGAGGAACGCGAAACAAGTTGTTGAGACATGGGAGCGACAATTTTATTCATCTCCGAAAGATCAACGATTGTATTTTTTGTATCTTGCAAATGATATTCTGCAGAACAGCCGGCGTAAGAGTATGGAATTTGTTGGCGAATTTTGGAAAGTTATTCCCTATGCACTTCGTGATGTGATTGATAATGGTGATGAGTTCGGGAGAAAAGCTGCTGTCAGACTGGTAAGTGAACAATTTCCTTTTATTGTGCATAATTCGGTTGCTGTGATTCATACTAGCCCACTTGAATGCAGTCATGTACAACCTTTTCCATGCATATTGTGATCCCTGTGCACCTGAAAATTGTATTTGTGTGGTTGACATATTTGTCACTATTTTGAATCGAAGTGCATTAATTTTTGTTTACATGCTTTTTATCCTATTTCAAGTTAGGTAATTTCTTATGTAGTTCATTATTGAAGATAGATCTATACCGTCAAACAGCTTCATACATGTAGTAGTGGTATTCCTTTCAATTGCCTCATGCATTAGTAAAGGAAAAATATACACGTGTCCTTGTTTGTTCATTTTCTACTCTGTCATGGCATATGTAATAATTTTATAAACTCCTGAAGCTTTATAGTTATGGATCTACCAGCAAAAAGTATAATCTTCAGCCATGGTTTTTCTTGGTTTATGTGTTGTCTGTTAGGACCATTATCTTGCCGTCAGTTTCTGTTTCTTCTACTGCTTGCCTATTTTTTAATTGGCCCCTTGAAGTAGATTTTAGCTAACCCCTTGAGCCTAGTATTCAATAGTTTCTTTTCTTGTGGTTAAGTTTTTCCTTATATTTGATGGTTCATATCACTTCCTTTTATTAGCTTAAAGTTTAACGAAAAGGAAAAAAGGAAAAAGAAAGAAGAACCCTTAGAGATATTTGTTTTACTCACCTGTGGAAGAAGCATTATGAAGGTTCAAGAGAGAGATGCAAAAATGATGAGTTGGATAGGTTAAGCTAACAAAAGTTTGCAAAAAATTATTTATATGTAATCACAAAGAACTACATCATATAGCTAGGTGTTTATTGGGATGATCAGGATCTCTCAGAAGTGAAGCTCTCGATGGTTCTAAGGCTAGTATGGTTATCAGTTTGTATGGTGCAAGCTTGTGCCATGAATGGAGGTCTAATAATGACAAATATTTCAGGATTCCCAATGATAGAATTCATTGAGGCAAAGATGATTCAATCAGTAGAATATAAATTTAATGGAGACGTGTGATAGACTATTTCCCAATTTCTACAATATAGTCATAAATCATTTGGTTTAGGAACCTTATGTATTTTTATGCATGTAGGATCCTTCTTTCTTTGAGTTATTTTATGGGAGGTAAGATTTAAACTACTTGCTAAATTGAGAATCCTCACTTATTCACACCTAATTGATCTTTTTCTTTTTGGTTTAAGCAGTGAGTTTCCTCGTGTGTCTACAAAAGGCATTTGGTTTGACTACCTGCCTCTCACTATCCATAGTGGACCAAATGAAAAATTCCTTTTAATTCGTTTGTGAATTAGAAACTATTCAAATTGTATATTTATAATTTTTAGGGGCTTATATGAAGATTCCTCATAATTTTAAGTTAAAAAGGTCCAAATCGGATAAAGAAATTCATTCCCACAACACTAACCCTAATTTGTGAGTGGGGACAGTAAAATAGAGAAAGAAGCGGCGGTCGTAAGGGGAATCATCCTTCGAGATCCCCGGAACCTCAACACCAGAGGAGATATGATGTACCAGGTCTCTTTTTCTCTCTCTCACAGCTCCCTTCCCCAACAACCTCCCCCCCCCCCCCCCCACCCCCCTCTCTCCAAAACCCAAAACACACACCCACACCCACACACACACACCCCCCCAAAAAAGAAAAAAAATTTCTGTGTTGGTGGACGGGGCTATCTTATAAATCTTACTCCCTTTCCTTCAGGTTCGAAGGGCAACATCACTATTATACACAAATTTTGAAGGTTTCAGATAAACTACTGCAAAACTGTTCCCAGATCTGTTTTTTTCGGAATGAGATGATCTGGGGAACCTTCATGAAAAGGCAGTAATAGTCATTGTTGCCTGATACTACCGCTCTTGACATTTTAAATTGTAGCTACGCAACCTTATCATAGGGTTATCTTATGCTGATATCTATCCTAAAGGGATTTTACACCAAGTATCCATCCTATGTCGGGAGCCACAAAAGGGTCATTCCTCATCTAGTGTGCTCCCCCTATTTTTAGCATGGTATCCTTTCCTAGGTTATTGGGGAAGTCCTTGGGGTAACATTATTTTTTTCATTAAATGCAGATGACTTTGAGGTTTTTTCATGTCTCTGATATTTAACCTCTCTATTTACTTTGATCCTTGTTATTTGATTTGTGAACTTCTATGCTGTGGGATCGTTCTATGTAGATTTTGTTCCTTGATTTATTTGGGCATATTTTCTGTAGCTCTAGAAGATTTCTGGTCAGCATTCGAACCAGTATTCAAATATATGGATCAGTTTGCATAAAGTTCTCTTTCAAACACTGAAGTTTCACAATCCATAATTTTGTTGACTGAAAATTCATATCAAGTTTTCTGATATAAATATTTGGAAGATGTTACATTCTAACAAATAGGTTATGGAATGAGGCTAGGTTGTCATTCCATGTATGAGCGACTGGATAGACAATCTCTAGCAAAAGATAAGCCATCTATCAATGAATCAAATGGATATGAAGTCAAATGGTGTTGCTAATTTGTGGAATGTAGAATTTTTTTTCCAGTAACGAATTTTGGCCTTCCTGCTAAGCAATATGTCAAATGGGGGCTACTGATACTTGCAGATTATATCGGTGCATTTGACTTATTTTAATGTTTTCTGGAAGAGGTGTGTATGATAGGCTTGTGAGATTTTAGTCCATATCTGTATCCATGTATAGATCCAAGTACGCGTGTCATCTTTATTTATTCACATGATTGTACATGATTGGGTGGGAAACTATGCCCATTTTTTACAATCATGACTGAGAATTTGATGTTAAACTAGCCCATCCCATCTACCGAGTGAGGCGTGTGATTTCTTTGTGTTATTGTTGGATTTATTTTTTTAATCAATTTGAGTATGAGTCTCTGTCCAAGCTCAAGCATTTGATATTAAATAGGGCAATTATTGTGAAACCCCTTCTAGTTTGAAAGTTTATTGTGAAGCCCCCTAACGTTATTTTTTCATCACAAAACACCCTACTGTTAAAAATCATTTATATTCCAAAACTTCTCTCTTCTTATTCCTCATGACATATTTTGCCTTTCTCTCAAAGGCAAAACAGATGCAAAACAGATATTAGAAACTGAAAGTTACACAAAATAGACGCTAAAATCAAAGGGAGGGTTAAATGAATTACCTTGATCTTCTGTTAATTTTCTCTGTGTTAATGGTTGTGGTTACTTGGGCTTGATGTGAATAGAGGGATGATGAGAATTGAGGAAGAAGTGAAGCATTATTGAGGGGTTTTTTAGAGAAAAGTTATAATTTAATTAGTTTTACCTGTTTTAAACAGCAGGAGGTGTTGAAATGAAAACGTAACATGAGAGGGTTTCATAATAATTACCCCTCTATAAGGATAACCCTTATTTGATTGATACTTGTGTCAATTTGTACCACAAGCTCTATATGGATTTTTCTAGTTCTATTAAGCAATTAGTGAAATCATCTCATGGAGATTTTGTGTGTTTGATTGTTTGTTTGTTTTCTTATTTCTTTTCTTTTTCTTTTTTTTGTGTGTGTGTGTGTGTTGTGGTGGTGGTGGTGGGGGGGGGGGGGTATTGACATGTCAGCATGTTGAGTACAGGTTAACAGTGATAGCTTATAAGTAGGTTATAACTGATACTCATTGTGGATGAAGTGTACACCTTGATGTAAGACCTCTGGTAATAGCATTATGGTTTTCCTTCCCCAAAATATGAAACCTCCTCTGCTAGAACTCCTATTCCAATTAACCATGCGATACCGCACTACTGAATTTCTCGCACATATAAATGGTAAAACAGAGTGTGCGCACTTTAACAACATTTAAAATGACCTTTTAACTGATCACTGTAATCTCTTAAACCGGGTTAATTACTGAATTTGGATTTCATGTCTGGATCAAGATATTTGATATATCTAACAATTTAAAGATTTGATTTCTTTACCCAATGATTTGTTGGCTATGCCATATGCAACATTTATGAATTCTGACATTAAGGTCTACTCTCTACTTTTCCTTTGCTTGTTCTATATATTCATGTTTTTTGGTTTATATTCTTTGATATTATTGCATGTCACATGTCATGCTAAGCAAACCTAATTAGACTGTATGATCTCCAACCTTTTAGCAGCAAGTTCCTAGATGTTCATGTTTTATATATGATTTAGGAGTATGATAATTCATTCTTGATATTGTTTTGGAAGACAATCTGGCGCGTTGTAATAAATAACTTTTAAGTTACAGCACCACTTGATTTACATATGAAGGTTGCATTACTTAAAGTACGACACATGATAGCATTCACATGAACACTAGTACTTTAATTCTGAAGAACTTTTGTGTTTTGTCTATTTAAATGCAAAGAGTATTTTAGCTGCTTAAATTGAGAGCATATACCGATTAGTTTGCTTCTTAGATCACTTTGCACCTTGACAACTTCTGCTCAATGTTGAACTCAAAAAAGGGATTCCGTACTCTGGAAATAAATTAATTTTTTGTCTATAAATTTATATAATGAATTCATAGTGGAATATTTACTTACTCTTTATATCTAGAACCCTTTTATTCTTTTCTCTGCATTCAAATATGTCTGACATGTATCATATACTGATTTTGTGCACCATTTTAACCCCCCCCCCCCCCCCCCCCCACTTCCAGGTTGACATATGGGAAGATCGTAAAATCTTCAGTCCTCAAGGGCAGACCTTGAAGGAAGACCTTTTGGGAAAGAGAAATGGAAATGGTATAAGTTATAAGCTGGTAAGAACCCGTGAATGACTATGAGTTTGTACCATATCCCTTTGCATGCCTTCTTTGTTTGCTGAAGTTTGTGTTTTGCTTGTTTCCATCTTCAGGAACAACCATCTAGAAATATGCTTGAAAAACTCACTGCAAGTTATCATTATGTTTATAATGAGTATGATGAGGATAAAATTTTTGGGAAATGTTGGACAGCTATTAGCTCAATTGAAAATATTGAGAAGGAGTTCGGCAGTGATGTTAAGTTAGGTAAGTGTAGAGTTTATCATCTATTGCAAGCTGAATATTCTCATAATGCAACATGCTTTGCAAGATATTCAAGTTATGTTGATGGGCCAACTTATAACTGTGGGAGTCTCTCTTAGTAGTATTATCTAAGATATATTATTTCTCATGTTTTTTAACTAGTAATAATAATCTCCCCATAGAGTAATAGTACACTCTGTTCAACTGAATGTTTTATCTTTTTATAGTTGTGATGTGATAAAATGCATATATTATTTTATTTTTGGGTCTGAAAGTAAATCCTCTCTTTCCGTGAAGTTATATCATGTGACTGAATTGGTTGAATTGGTTCTTGTGTAGTACCAATCCTTACGTTGTGTCAAGGATGAGCATTTTTTCCCTTTATTATGCCACTGCATTTTGAGCATAATAGTTGCTTATTACTTCATGTTAATTTAAACGAATTGATGAATAGGTAATATCAGTGAATCTGGAGTTGCTAACGAGTTGTGGGTGCAACATGGTCTACTGAGAGAATGTATAGAACAGTTGAAAAATGCTGAATCATCGAGGTCGACATTGGTGACCCATTTAAGAGAAGCACTTAATGAGCAGGTGGGTCACTATTTACTTACATTTTCTTCTCGACTTTTGCAAGTTAGTGTCTTGGGTGTTAGTTTTTAGTTGTGTATATACACATTTCTAATCTGGTTGATTATACTGATTTCAGGAGTTGAAGGTTAACCAACTCCAAGACGAACTTCAGGTACCCTTTTTGTTGAAACTAATTTATGGCCTATAATTAAGACCAACTTCAGGTACCCTTTTTGATGAACCTAATTTATGGCCTAAATGAGTTAAGCATACAAGTGTTTTCATTTTCTGGTATGCTACATTTTCTACTTTTTATCTGTTGGCTTACTCAAGTTTGTTATATTAGCATATATTTAATATCGTTTTTTGAGTAAGTATTTTCTGGGATAATACACGTTCTTTTTTTTACTCCTTTGAGGCAGAAGAATTGATGGTAATACTTAGGATTGGACCTGCAAGCTCAATAATCAAACAACACTGCATGTTTCAATGTTGTCTTAGCTTGCATGTAATAAGTCTCAATTTAGTTCTTCAGGTAATCTGAGTCTGCTTTTGTTAATTAGTCTGTATTTAGGTCCATCCAAAGCCATGATATCAGTTTGATAACTTGAGATTCTAGATATCTTTCTTGGGCCTATAATACATGATCTTAGGTGCATGGTTGACAGACGATCTTTCAGATGTATTGGGTATTAGTTTGTCTAATACAGCTGAATGACTAGAGTAAAGTTTGCCTTTTTGATCCTCAACAACATGTTTAGGTATCTCATGAAATAACCACTGTTCATTGAAGGGTTAAATGCACAGTGATGATAAAATTTTGAAGTGAAAGCGCCCCTTTTCCTGTTTCTTATCATTTTCTTTTTTGGTATTTTAGTTCCACCTGATCAGGAACTATATATCAAGATGAACTAGAAACAGATTTCTATCTGATCAGTGATGATGAATCCTTGTCTTATATCCATCTCGCCAATTTTACTACTTAACTTCAGATTGTCCAAATTTGTTGCCATCTTAGTTGCCAACTGTTATTATACTCGACCATAAAGTCTATGTATTTAAGCTGATAAAAAGAAGTGAAGGCTGTCCATTCTGTAAGGTCCTTCACCAGTTATTTCTTAGGGCGCTATGTGGTGCAGATACAAAAATAATCTGCCTTCAAACCATCTGTTTTATCTGCAACTAGAGAATTTACCTTCATTTCCTAATCTGTTTAATATACACATTTATCTCTGAATTTGTTTATTGCTGCTTCAACTGTTACTGTTCTGTAATATACTCTTCCTCAGCTTGGTCCTTCCTTGTTTACGACATGGCCTTAAGGTTTTCACATCTGCTGCATTTATGCTGCACTATTCTCCTTTCTTAGGTCTTCTCTGTTCGAGACAATATAGCATCTCCAATCTTAGTGTTGTTGATGCTGTGACTTCAGATGTTGAGGCATACATTTATATATTACAAACTTTGGATAGATTTATCTTCTCAGTTCTAGTCCTGTGAACTTCTATTCCTTAATTGAGGCTAACCAAAGCTTCACGAAGCAAGGACGTGAACTCAAGTCTATTGCATAATTGCAGAGAGGCTTGATGGCTGCAGTATATAGCCTTCTGCACATTGGTCATGGATAGTGGAACTGATCAACCCAGGTAATTGTTTGGGCACATCACTTCCATTACCAATATTTTTAATCAAGGAGAAATTGGGGATTTGAGATAGTTTCGGCGTGATGCACAGTGGAAATTTAAGTTTGCATCCTACTCTGGAACAGCAAGGGATCTGGCCTGATAAAAACAAACAGGATTGGGGAAGCAAAAATGTATTGTTTAGTGAACTAGCAAGAGGACGGTTAGTAACAGAGTTCAATGGGAAAAAAGCAAAAATGATTCATGCAGTAGAGATCAAAAGATATTCAGGGGGAAAAACTTTGCTATGTTATTGTTTTTTTCTCTTTTTTTCAGTGGAGCTCAATAGGCTTCAGTAGGATCCATAATTTTGAGAGTAGAGTGCATGATTTTCATTCTTATATTTTCCAAGTGCCTACTCTATTTGGTGATCTTTTAAATACATTTTATAAATTCATATATTTTCCTTGCTTGTGTTTTTACTATTTTACTTTTTTTGCTTGTTTTATCCTTTCAAAAGGTTGCCCAGTCACGGTACGATCAACTGGGAAGGCTCTTGCTTGGACAAGCACCACCTCCGCCGCCGCTCGAAAATAATCTTGATGAGATACCGCCTCCTCCGCCAGCTTCAACCTATTGCGAAACTCCGCCACCTCCCGAGTTTCCTCCAGAACATGAAAACGGAGTGCACACTTCAAATGAAGAAAACCGACTGGAAATCTCAGGGCACAACGTTACCTATGTGTTCTCCTCCTTAGCTTCTGAAGGAGTCATTGGTCAATCTGATGCTAGCAAGAGGCAGAGACTCAACAACGACAGTAGCACTACCTTTAGCAGCGTGCCTTGTTTCTTGCCTCAACCTCAGCATCCTCCACCGCCACCGCCACCGCCCCCACCTCCACCTATCTTGTACTCAGATTCAATGTATCAACCTCCATCGCTGCCTTTCCGACCTCCACCACTACAGCCGACCGCTTTTAGCTATGGATCGCCGTCTTTTCCAGTAGTTGGGGTTCCCTCATTTCCGAGCCGTTACCAGTATGGACCAGACGGTGGTTATTTTGGGCAGCCCTCATATCCTCCACCATTTCAATAGTGTTGGTGGTTTTATATTAAGAAAGAGGTATTAGGGTTATAGACTGTTGTACTCTCTGCTCCACCAAACGGGATATGTTCATGGTCGTTTATAGTTTATTATATTCTAGTGCTGCTGGTATTATGGTATAGTTTCTGGGGGTTAAAGTGATATATACATGTTGTATATTATTACAGCAGACCATAATGGAGGCCAACCTCATTTGAAGTGTTGAGCAGGAGGAAACAAAAGTTGTTAAAAAGTGGATTTTGAGTTATATAGTTTTGCTGGTTAGTGTTATAGTCTGGTCAAATATTATGCAGCAGTTAACCATCATATTACAAGGGGTCTTTTCAGGAAAAGGTGTGAACGTTGCCATGTTGTAGCTGAAGACGAGCTCAAAGTAATGGTGATAATGAAGAACTGTCATCAGTATTAATGCCCTCAGTTTGTCTCTTTATTTATAAGAGAAAGTTACAATATGGTATGCAAAATTACTTTTTGGTCTGCCATGTTTGTACTATCAAGAATCTAACCTTGATAGTTAATCATTAAATGCATAGTTGAATGATTCCCTAGATCCCCCGCGAACCGTTGTATGGTTTCTACAAACCAATTAATCTAACCTTGATAGTTAATCATTAAATGCATAGTTGAATGATTCCCTAGATCCCCCGCGAACCGTTGTATGGTTTCTACAAACCAATTCTCGAAATAGGCGAACTAATTTTAAATTTGTTCTCCAAAATTGGCATATCACTTACAAGTATTTGTGCACATGTGCAAGATGCAATGTAATATGTATAATCAAGTGAAGTGAGATGTGCAATAAACTATATGAAACAATGGATTTAAAATAACTAAATACCTATGTTAAAAAAATGTGAAATAAAACCATGATCCTAACATAAACTATGTGAGAAAAGTCAAAAAAAAAGAACTTTGTAAAAAGAAGTATTTAAGTATTTGTAAGAAAAAAATATAAAAATGCATAACTAGTTTTCTTATTTCTAGTTTTCTAGTGAATACTTTGAAAAACAGTAAGTGCAGCTAAAAAAATTTACTACATATTACTAACCAAACTTACTTACCAAAGCTTGTTACAACCCTCAAATTTAAATTTTCTAAGTGGTGAATTGTGTATCCATATTCATACCATGACCTGCTAGGTGTTGTGTACTATGTAACTATGCTTTAATTCTTGAACTTGTAGAGAGGGAACGAGTGGGTGAAGATAATGAACTTAATTTCTTATTTGATGATCTATAAATATTATTTGATGTGCATAGATAAGTTTTGTTTGATGGTTTTGACTCCTAGTTTAATGATAAACCCTAATCCAATAGGTTTTGCAAGACGGCTTCCAATATTATATCCAAATCTAGTTATGTACACCTAAACAAATCCTATCACTGGTGTGTACCCTAGCTCTCTGGTAGTAATCCTCATCGTCAATTATCACCAACTTGAGTATATCGTAGACCCGATCAAACCATCGTGGAAAAGAGTATTATTTTCAATCACAAATATTAATTGAACTGCAAATGAAAAGACCTTACTGCTCTTTATTGAATATGTCAGGTGCAGGAAGAACAAGAGCTGGAGTTGAAGCTGGAGCTAAAGTTGATGCTTAGGCTGGGAATCAATTAATGGAGCAAGAGCTTTGGAACTGGAAAATGTTTCAATTTCAGTTACAACAGTTTAACCGTTTTTGTTTTTTCAGTTGTGCTTGTGCACGTTTGCTGTGTACACGTTTCTTCCTGGATTCCAGAACTGGGTTTGTATAAATAGAAAATTGTAAGAATCAAAAACTAATCATGAATGAAATTAGAATTGTTCTCTTCTTCCCAAAACTCAATCTCAGTTCTATCTCTCAGTTCCTCCTCTTCCTCAATTCTCTCTCAACTTTCCCTCTTGCAAAATCTGTTTCAATCTTGTTTCAGGCTCATCATGGCCAGAAACAGTCCCAAAGGAATCAACAGAGGACCAGGATCCTCACAATTGGTATCAGAGCAAAGCTTATTCGATCAACAATGGAAGGCAAGAATGAGTAGGATATCTTTCCAGCTAGAGGAGAATGCAAAGCTTCTTCAAGAACTCAGGAACTCCAAGAATCCTCTCAGACAGAAGGGTGCAGATCAGGATTCTCCACCAAATCGAATCCTCTTCATCACCATTCACACAATGATCTATCCTATAACAGAGGAAGTGTTGCATCAAGTGTTTTCTCCCTATGGGTTTGTAGAGAAGATCGTCATTCTTCAGGAGACCGTTGGCTTTCAAGCTCGTATATAGTTTCAATCCCATCAAAATACGGTCGAAGCAATGAATTCTCTACAAGGGCGCTGTATTTATGATGGTTGTTGTCGACTAGCCATACAAATCTCCAATTTTAGTGAAGAATTCCAGCCAGCTCACAATCTTGAAGTGGCTGACAGTTCTTGGAAAAATAGAGATGCTTCTGGTCCTTGGCATGGAAAGCATGTCATTTTTAGCAAAGTCCCATTGCCAGATTATCATGCAGATCTTGATGAACGACATGGATCAGCACAGAAAGAGTCACATGACAAAGAAGAAAGCAAGAAGTTTGAGTGTACACTAAGGGAAGCAACTGAATTGGCCGTAGCCAAAGACAAAACCAAGAGAAGCAAACCTGTTAGCTCTCCAAAATACAATGAGAAGAGGAGGCTGACCAGAATTGCAACTGCAAATGTCTTCTCAGAAACCAAAGCCCCCTCCACTTACATGATGAAGTTCCGCAGGGGTAAGGTAATAAATCCTATGCCTGAAAATGATACTCCTCGGATATTAAAATTTAGACAACCAAAGGGGACAAATGAGAAAAATAAAGATGTTGGGAGAACTATTCGAAGGAGGAGAGTTTCTTCTGGTTCGTCTGTTGAATTGATTGCTCCAAGCTTGGAAACTCTGGTGGTGGTTTTGAGACATCAAGATCGAAGAGATGCTGATTACAATGGAGGGTTTCAGCTATCTCAGAGCTCCACGTTCTTGAAACCCATGAGCTCAAATCCTAAGAAAAGTATTGTGGTTACTGCTAAGAGTTTTTCTCAACAACCCAACTCTCCCCTCAAACAAGAGTCTCGCCAAAGCTCTACAACTGGCCATCCTCAAACAAGAAGAAAGCCAAAACTCAAGAAACCACCATGGCCAGCCTCAAACAAGAGAAAGCCAAAGCTCAAGAATCGGCCATGGCCAATCTTAAGCAAGAAGAAGAAGTTTTTTAAGAAGACAAAGTCGAATGCCTTGAACGGATCGCCAAAGGCCCAGGTTATTTTAGCAGTGCCTCCTGAGGGAATCTCGAGGGCCGAGCTCGAGGAAAAGGTTGGTGGTCTTGTGGCATACTGTAGACGGTAAAAATTACCGCGACGGACTAGTGAACAAATTCGCCCCCAAGTCAAGACCATCCACTTAGATGAAGAATGGAGTGTAGCCATGAAGCGGGCTCGACGGCACACCTGGGCCCTCACGCGCCAAGTCACATGGGCCCACTAGTAGAGTGAATCCGCCCTCATGAGCCGAATTCGCTCGTAGGGGTTCAAATCCGACCTCATGAGCTAAATCCGCTTGCAGGGGTTCAAATCCGCCCTCGTATACCAAACCTGCCCGCAGAGGGTCAAGTCTACCTACGTGAGTCGAAAGCCGGGTTTCCAGGGACGAGCATCCCCTACTTCCCACGATGCGAGGGGAGGGGGCACAGTGCTCCAGACTCGTCAGACGGCCGCCCGCAGTTCAAGCAGGTGCCGGATCGGTCTGCATACTCATAAATGCAGGTCACCTCACCCATCAGAATGGAGAGCCGGAGCCGTCGACGCGCAGCAAGCTATCTAGAGCCCACTCAGGCACGAGACGTCCATTCTCCCGCCTCTATCAAGACATAGGGAGAGGAGAGAAGGCACAGGACCCCAGGACCGTCAGGTGGCCACTCGGTGGCTTGCAGCGTGGGTAAGCAGACAGCTGCCAGAGCAGCCTGCACCCTCATAAATGCTGCTTACCTCACTCGTCCAAACCGGGAGCAAGAGCCACCGGCGCTCGATGAGTTGGCCAGATCTACTCAAGTATCTGACAGCCACTGTCACCGATACGAGGAGGGGCTTTCCCACTCCTACGTGACGTGACGCAACATGCGGCTCCTCGAATGACCGCTGGCAGCACAGAGGAACAGCAGAATATCTCTGAACAATGTATGGTCACATCCCATAATTCCAGGAACAACCAAACTGTCTCTCTCCCATTAAAAGGCTTCTTTCAACAACTTGGGGGGGGATCGATTGATCAATCAAAAGAGGAAGAGGCTTCTTGCATATCCTTGCATTACAGCGCCATCTCCTAGCTCTGAGCCCCGATCGCCGGCGAGCCAGAAGAGACGAACTCCCTCACCCTGAGCTTCTACTGAGTACTGAAGCTCTCCGACAACCTCTGTCGAATCGTCCAAGGGAAGCAGACTCGGCACGAGTACCGAGCGAAGCATCCTGTAGCTACCTTAAAGTCCCCACGATTAAACAAAGAGGGCCTTCCCTCTGCTTCTGTTGTAATCATTTGATTATTAATTTGTAATAAGCCTTCTTATCAATACAAACGAAGTTCCCTGTTTTCGGGAGATCAAAAATTACACCTACAGAAGATGGCGACCACAGTGGGAGAAGCTGTTTCCTCAAACGAAATGGTGGTAGCTCAGTTTGACGAGGTTGCTGTTGGGACGACGGTGGAGTCCCTAGAGATCGAGTTTGATCAGGCCAAGTACGAAGAGTACTTGTCTTCCTCCTCTTCCGGTGACGAAGCGTCCCGCAAACGCCACAGAGTCGTGCGAAGGAGCCGACATCAGACAGTTAAAGCTCCCGCGCCAGAAGGCTCTACCCAAGTCTCGACGGGGAAATCCATCCCAAACACTCTCGAGGCCAAGTCCGAGATCGAGAGTATGGAGGGAGGGTCTACTAGAGGGGTCGCCAAACGACCCTCGGTAACACCCGTCACGAAGGAGACACCGGTTCATTCCGGCACAAGCCATACTGCCACAGCCCGTGCAGATGCTCTCCCCGCTGAAAGAGCTAGCCAACAGCGACGGCAGACGTTTGTCGGACAGGAAGCCCAAACCTCCGCTTCACACAACGGCCTGAATTACCATACAAGCCCGAGAAGCGCCAGACGAGAGGACAACTCGCCTAATATCGGAAGCCCCTCCAAATCAGGAGCGCCAACCAAAAAGGGCGGGGCCACCCGCTCAGGTGGGCTTCGCTTCTTAGGTCACATCCCTGACGCGAATAAACCACCCCAAGCGAGTGGGCCTACCAGAATAGGCGAATCCTCGAAGGCTGGCGAGCCTCGCCATAATCTTTTGGCAGATAAACGCAAAGACAAGGAAGTAGGTGATACTTCGCGAGCCCGCTCGTTCAAACGAAGGGCTGAAACTCGCCTACACGCTGGAGTTCGCCCAAACGCGAAAACTCGCCCGTCAAGGCGAGATCGCCTAACTCCAACACCACAGCATTCCGCTCAGCGTGCGCCAGAGAATACATCCAAAGATCTCTCATGTACGCACCCAAACAATCCTTCCGATACTGGGGGTTGTCACCAACCACCCACAGGAGATCTCCGAGAATATCTAACTCGCAAACGCACTATACATGAGGCGAGTCCTCAGTGCCATTGCGAAAGGATCATCCACACGGTACTCGCCGACTGCCAATGCATAGGAACGGCGAAGCCTTCGGTGTTTGAGAGACTTTCTCAATAACCGTCTCGGCAGAGGACCTCCCATCGAAAGCGTCGTCACCAAAAAGGACGCGCTGCCGACGACCTAGAACTCCCGTCCGCTACAGTCAACATGACGGACAAGGGTAAGGGGGTACTCTCCGACTCTCCGGGTTCGGACTCCGTCCTGAGGCCTAACCCTCGGTTCGCCCGACCCCGACAAGAGGGCATATACCAGCGTACCTGTAGTCGCAGAGGGACAAACATCGGGTTTGATTACTCCGCCGTAGCCCCTCCCTCTTACGGTGAAGACGAGGTTCACTCGGCGGCGGCCACGTCTCAAACCTCGCACTCGAGCCAGGAAGCACCTGCGAGGGTACACATGACGGAACTCACCCACGAGCAGACAGTGGCTCAAAAGCTGGAGGAACAACAGGCGACCATCGACTCTCTAAGAGAGATGATGGAGCAACTTCTGAATAAAAAGAAAAAGAAGAAGAGGACCCAACGCCCCTTACCCCGGCGAACTGGGGACAGAGAGTGGGTACCTCCCCGCCGCCCGGCGACAGAAACGAAAGACAACAGTAATCCACAATCCGATTACTCTTCCAAGACGTCGCTAGGGACGTCACATACCGGGGATAGCACTCGTGATAAGAGGTTCGATGAGTTCCAAGACCAGCTTAACGCGCTGAAGCTTCAGCAAAACATGAACAAGCTGGGGGTGGTTCGTCCCTACCCTATTGAGTGGGATACAGTCCCATACCCGGCGAAGTTCAAGCCGATCAGCTTGGTGCAATTTGACGGCAAGGGCTCTCCCTCTCAGCACATCTACTACTTCATGGCCCAGACTGGGTTCCTTACGGGGAATGACGCCATTCTTACGTGACTATTCATAGGCACCCTCAAAGGGGTGGCCTTTGAATGGTTCCGCAAGCTGGAGCCCAGCTCTATCAAATCATGGGCCGACGTCGAAAGGCTCTTTTTGGCCCGCTTCTTCGACGACGACACGGAAGTGTCGATGGCCACCCTCCTGGCCGAAAAACAACGAAAGTCGGAATCGGTCAACGACTTCGTAAAGAGATTTCGGAACCGATCAGTCCACTGCCGGGACCAAGTCTCCGAGTCGACACTGATCGAGATGTGTCGTAACAACCGATCAGTCCACTGCCGGGACCAAGTCCTCAAGTTAAGGAATCTAAAATTAGTGGGCTTATGCATGAATATGAGTTATTTAAGATGCTTCCTAATGAATCCATTGATGCTATGTTTTCTCGTTTCACTAACATAATCAATGAATTGCATGGTCTTGACAAGAAATTAACCATCCAAGAGACGAACTACAAGATCATTTGTTCATTAACTCCAATATGGGAACCTAAAGCTACGGACATAGAGGAAGCTCATGATCTCACCACTCTAGCTCTCGATGGCCTCATCGGCAAGCTTAAGGTTCATGAGAAAAAGCTCAAGGGAAAGGAGAAGGAGGAAGTACCCCCACAGGAAGTTGAGGAACCATCACCAAAGATGAAGACCATAGCTCTCAAAGGAGCTAGTGACAACTCCTCATCATCATCGTCGGAGAGTGAAGTTGATTTTTCTAGAGAAGTGCTCACCTCTCTAGAAGAATTTCTAGACTCATTAAAATGAACAAGAAGTTTAATCCCCGATCTAACAACAAATTTTCTTCACGTGTAGGAAAATGTTTTGAATGCAATGAACCGAGTCATATCGCCAAGGATTGCTCCAAACTCAAGGAGAAATACATGAAGTACAAGAAGAAGAAAGCCATGTATGTCGGATGGGAAAAATCCGAACCAAGTGATTCGGATAGCAATGAAGAAGGAGTTAAATTTGCTCTTTATGATCCCAACATTTGCTTCATGGCCTATGATAAGGAGGTAGTTTCCGACACTGAAAGTGAATCCTTTTATATGCAATGTGATCTAGCTACGGCTTTAGAAGAATTGAATGTTGAGTTTAAAAGGATGTCAAAAGAATTTTCCTCCTTTAAAAAGTTGCATGCTTCTTGTGATGCCAAACTAGAACAATTACAAACCTCCCTTGTATTAAAAGATGAATTGTTAGGGGATCTTGATTTTGAAAACAAACAATTAAGATCCAAGATTAAAATACTAGAAATTGAGAGTGGTAGGATTAGACCCACTCATGCTTATGCTAATCATTATCACCAAGGTAGAAACAGATTTCATAGATCTTATGCTCCTACACACAAGAGAAATTTTGTGTGCACATATTGCACGAAACGTAGTCATATTTCTACTCATTGTAGGATCAAAGATAACATGATTTTATGGCATGACATGGGTACCCAAAGGTACCAAGCTTACTAACCACCAAGGACCCAAGAGTTGGGTACCTAAAGTTACTATTCATTCATCTCTTGTAGGGAACATCACGACAACAACGTAGAGAGATGTGGTACCTTGATAGTGGTTGCTCACATCATATGATGGGTAACAAAGAGCTATTTGCAACCCTATCAAGGATTGAAGGAGGTAGAGTCTCCTTCGGTGGTGGAGAGAAAGGTAAAATCATTGGTATTGGGTGTATTGATAAGACACCCTCTCCCGTTATAGAAGATGTTTATTTGGTTACTGGCTTGAATCATAATCTTCTTAGCATTAGCTAATCAAGTGACAAAGGTTTTGATATTTCCTTTAAACCGGACAAATGTATTATTAGTATGAATAGAAAAATTGCTTTTGTTGCTAATCGAAAATCGAATGTGTACATTTTTTAGATGAATGAATTAGTGAATCAAGATGTGAAGTGCCTTGTGGCTATTGATGAAAACCCTTGGATTTGGCATAAAAGGCTTGGACATGCAAACATGGAATTGATATCTAAATTATCCAAGAGGAATCTTGTTAAAGGGTTATCAAACTTGCACTTCATCAAAGATACCATATGTGAAGATTGTGCTAAAGGTAAACAAACTAAGTCTACCTTCAAATCCATCAATGAGGTATCAACTTCTAAACCTTTGTAATTACTTTATCTTGATTTATTTGGTCGTATGCGTGTTACCTCTCTTGGAGGCAAACACTATATTTTTGTTATCATTGATGATTTTTCTCATTTTACATGGACAATTTTTCTTACTAGTAAAGATGAATGTTTTGATGAGTTTTTAAATCATGTTAAGAGAATTAAAAATGAAAAAGATTTGAAAGTTATTAAAATAAGAAGTAATCATGGTGGTGAATTTCAAAATATTTCTTTTTATGATTTTTGTGCGCATCATGGTATAACTCATGTGTTTTTCGCTCCAAGAACACCACAATAAAATGGTGTTGCTGAACGAAAAAATCGAACCATACAAGAGATGGCACGAACTATGTTATCTCCTTTGATTTGCCTAAATATCTTTGGGTGGAAGCCGTCAATACGTCTTGCCATGTTTTAAATCGTGTTTTGATTAGACCAAAGCTTAAGAAAACTCCTTATGAACTATTTTATGAAAAAACTCCTTTTATTGGTCATTTTCGTATCTTTGATTATAAATATTTTATTTTAAACACAAAAGATCACCATGATAAATTTGATTCAAAAATTGATGTTGGTATTTTCTTAGGGTATGCACCTCGAAGTAAGGCTTATAGGGTCTTCAACAAACGAACTCTTGTTATTGAAGAATCTATAAACGTTACTTTTGATGAGACTAATATTGGTTCACAAGTGATTTTGCCTAGAAAAGATGATGATGATGTTGAGGGAGGATTTAAACTTATGCAACCTATAAATACACCCTCAATAGAAGCACAAAAAGATGTGAAAAGTACCAACACTCATGTTCAAGAAGAACTCCCCAAAGCATGGAAATTCGCATCAAATCATTAAAATGAGCAAATTATTGGGAGTCCCTCACAAGGGGTTGTTACTCGCTCAAAGGCTTTGAGTGAGTGTGGTAATGTTGCTTTTCTATCTCAATTAGAACCTAAGAAGGT
Source organism: Asparagus kiusianus (assembly GCA_022839385.1). Classification (NCBI taxonomy): domain Eukaryota; kingdom Viridiplantae; phylum Streptophyta; class Magnoliopsida; order Asparagales; family Asparagaceae; genus Asparagus; species Asparagus kiusianus. The sequence continues at coordinate 323,979 of BQKN01000834.1, forward strand.
TAATGATGCTTTAAATGATGAAGTTTGGGTTTTAGCTATGCATGATGAACTAAATAATTTTCGAAGAAATGATGTTTGGAAATTAATTCCTAGACCTAACAATGCTAGTATTATTGGTACTAAATGGGTTTTTAGAAACAAGCTTAATGAACATGGTATTGTTACTAGAAATAAAGCTCGTTTAGTTGCCCAAGGATACAATCAAGAGGAGGGCATAGACTATGACGAAACCTTTGCACTGGTTGCAAGGTTTGAATCTATTAGGATGTTTTTGGCATTTACTAGCTTTAAAGATTTTAAATTGTTTCAAATGGATGTCAAAAGTGTCTTTTTAAATGGTTTTATAGAAGAGGAAGTATATGTTGAGCAACCCTCAGTTTTATAGATCATGTTTTTCCTAATCATGCTTATTGGGTTCAAAAAGCTTTATATGGGTTGAAACAAGCTCCTAGAGCTTGATATGCTCGCCTCTCTAGTTTTCTTCTTGAAAATAGTTTCTCTAAAGGAAAAATTGATAATACTCTTTTTGTGAGAAAAAAGAAAAATGATTTTATTTTAGTGCAATTATATGTTAATGATATTATTTTCGGTGCCACTAATGAATCTCTTTGCAAGGATTTTTCTAAAGTTATGCAAGATCATTTTGAGATGAGCATGATGGGAGAGCTCACATTCTTTCTCGGGCTCCATGTCAAGCAAACTAAGGATGTGATATTTATTTCTCAAATCAAATATGCTGGAGAATTGGTGAAGAAATTTAATTTGGAGAACTCTAAGCATGCACCAACTCGTTTTGGTCATTTGGTCATGTTTTGTTTTGATTTGAAAAAAAATTCTCGTTTGCAAAATAATTACAAAGAAAAATTTATTTTTGCAAATGAACCACGTACACATTATTTCGGTCAACGCAAACCATTCAAACCCCTACATTGCACAAATTGTAATCGTGTGGGTCATGTTTACGATTTTTGTTTTGACCGTATCGGTGCATAAAATATACCCAAGCGGGTTCACAACCCTAGGGCCTTGGATTTACATGATAGGGGTCATGTCCCAAATTTTAGTGGTACCAAAATGATTTAGGTACCAAAATGAGTTTTATTTTATAACTATCGTTATGATATTTTTTGTTTTATAGTTGTTTTTGAGTTATAATGATGATTTTGTTTTTAAAATAAACTATTTTCGTGATTTAATAGCTAAAAATTCTTTATGTATATTTATATATCTTATAAAACAATTTTCTTAAAAGTCCAAATTGAATATTTTCTAAAAATCCAGATTTTACAATACCTGTGCTTTTACTTCTCTCGTGGTCGATCGCCACGGTCGACCGTCAAAGTTTCTGGAGATAATTACGGTCGACCGCCACGGTCGACCGCAAGAAAATGTTTTTGTTTCGATTTTCTTTTCTTTTCGGGTTTCGGTTTTTATTTGATAACTCTTCTGAACCCGATTCATCTCCACCTTTGATCTTAATCTTAAATTAATCCAGACCATCCCTTCTTCTCCTCTTATGATCCGACCCTTTAACTTACCCCCAGTTCAAATTTTTCCCCAAAATTGACTTTTTGCTCAGTTCTCCTCACGGTCGCCCGTCGCCTCGTCGTCGTTCGACCGCAGCTCCTTTCCTCGTCGATTCCTCTCCTAAACTTGTTGGGTAATTTCTTTCATATCACTCTTGTGCTCTATTTCATAATCTAGGGTTTCTTTCATTGTCAATTCTAGGATTCCTGTTTAAGTCTTAATTTGTATCTGCAAAACCCTAGTGTTTCTATCTGTATTATGCCTCCTAAAAAGAGATCTAAGCCTGATCCTAGTTCCTCATCTTCCATTGCCTCCCATTATGAGGATTTTCTACTGTTCAAACCCCTAATTAAAAAGTATAGGGAGCTTTGTAAGTTAAAAATTCTATCTAGTAGATATATAAAATATGAGGAATTAGCTATCTATAACATTCATGAGATTCTATGTGCTGTCGGGTTGGATAAACTATTAGATGTGGAACGTAAGGTTCCGTATTACCCATTTCTCATCTATTTGTTTTATGCAAATCTGTCTGTCATCACTTCAGCTGATGGTCTCCAAACCATCACCACATCTGTTAAGAATATTCAGATTTTATTTTCTGTCGATGAGCTTGCGGGAATCCTTAAGGTCCCGTCAAGTGACGTTGAGCTCATGTCTATCGAACACACCGATCAGGTTGTGAACGATTCTATGTTTAAGCCCGGTTGCACCTACCCTATGAACAACAAATCACTTAATCCTACTGCTAAAACCATTGCTCGTATTGTTGTTCAAAATCTCATTCCCAAGACCGGTAGCTTTGATCATTTTGCCCCTGATAAGGTTAATGTTGTTTATGCCATCTTTACCAAAATAAAAGTGAATTGGGCAAATATTTTTCTTAAGAACATGGCATGCAAGCATTACAAGTTTCTTCCCTTTGGTTGCTTCATCACCCTTATTCTCCAACACTTCGGTGTTGCTCTAACCAATGAACCCAAAGTTGATCCGAGTAAGAAATACTTTGATAAAGTTTCTCTCTCCCGTATGTAAATTTCTGACTCCTTATCTGATCCTGCTAAGCCATCATCTTCCCGTTCTTGATCTAGGGCTTCCACCTCCCCCACTTCTGATATTTGTGCCCGATTGGATCGTCTTGAGACTCAGGTCTCAACTATTCAGAAGGACGTTAGGACCATTCTCTGTTATCAGCGTCAGTCTCTTAGGATTCTGGATCCCTCTTCCAGTTCTGACTCTGGTTCAGAAGAGGGCTCTGATGAAGAATCTGCTTCTGGTTCCGGTTCTGGCTCTGGATCTGCTTCTGACGATGGTGGTGATTAATTCTCGATGTTTATTGGGTTTATGCTTATGTTTATGTTTTGGTGAACGAAAACTTGATACTTATGTTTTATTTTGAGTTGTAATAACTCTATGGTTTGTGTGGAAAACTATGTGGTATTGTGGAACAAATAGTGTATGGTTTGTGTGGAAAACTATGTGGTAATATGGAACAAATTATGGTTATGTTAGCTTATGATTTTTTTGGTTTTTTAGTTCCTCTGAACAATGTGTTGTTAATAATGCTTTGTGATTGGTTTGGTTTTAAATTTCAAATGTTTATGGTTGTGTATGGATGGTTATGGTTGCTTAGCTCCTATATATGATCTTCATATGTCATTTATGCAAATTGACAGGGGGAGCTTTGGCCATACATTTGTTTTGTATCTGTGCTTGTATGCAGGGGGAGCGTTGCTCCTATATAGTTATCCTTTTTCCCTTTTTAATGTTATCAAAATGGGGAGAAAATCTACATATTGATGTTCATGTGGTTTATTCATATTCATGTTATATATGTTTGGTTTATGTGTGGTTTATCAATATGTACTTTATATCATTAAATAAATTATTTGCCATCATCAAAAAGGGGGATATTATTGGCCTTATAGTTTTGATGATGATTTGTCAAACAATTTATTACTAATATATTTTCTAGTCTTTGTTGTTTGGTTTTTCTCTTTTTAGGTAATTCAATACACGACAATCAAGAGTTAAAGATTCAAGTTCATGTGTGTGCATTCACCTAGGTATAAGAGTAGTTTGCTTACATATATTGTATGTTTATATTTAAGCTTAATATATGAACACTTAACACAGATTTGACGTTTTCTATCATATAAATGATTTTTCATCAGACTTTATTACAATAGTTTTTATTTCATGTTTACAGCTTATTCATACTTTATTAT
>BQKN01000834.1:381366-434173 GCA_022839385.1 Asparagus kiusianus
GTCTCGCCCACGCGAGACAGTCTTTACTGTCTCGCCGTGCGAGACAGCATTCACTGTCTCGCACGCGAGACAGCTCTCAAAGGGTCAAAACTGCTGTGAAAACCGTCGACACGTGGCCACCAACTGTTCAGGAACGTGGGAAACGTCGTGGGCGAGAATCACGTTGATAACTGCCAAAATAACGGAGTTTTAAAACGTGGGAAGGTAGTTACTGAAGAAACCACTGTGCAGTTGGGTTTTCCGAGACAGTGTTTACTGTCTCGGAACCCGAGACAGTAAAATCTGTCTCGACCGCCGAGACAGCAAACACTGTCTCGGCAGCCGAGACAGCAAATGCTGTCTCGCGAGCATATTTCCTCTAAACTGTTCCTGGAGGCTATAAATACCCCTGAGATCGATTTTTGAAGGGGGCTGATCAGAGAGCATCCATCGAGCATTTGTGAGAGCATTTCAGAGCAGAGAGAGCAGAGATTTCAGTTCTTGGAGCAATCCCTTGACATTCGAGCTTTGACTTGAGTTCAAGAAGAACGACCATCTTACTTCGATAAGATATCGTTTCAAATTCTCACTTCGATAAACGAGGTCAGAATCATAAGCCCCCTCTTCACGATCTGTGATTCGGCGGTCCACGAACTAAAGCGTTCCCGGCACAGGCAAAGTCCCACAAAAGCAGGAGTTGATAAACAATTTCTGTGTTATTTTCTCGAGAGTTGTACTTTCTTCTATTTTCATTGTAATTTCTTGTAAACAAATCAAAGTTTCAATGGAATCGACAATGGAGCCAACTTTCGCTGAAAACAAACTGGCGACCACAGTGGGAGCTAACGGTCTCGCTGCCGAGACCGTCGTGTCGCAGTCGATCAAGATTCCAGTTGAATCCACGGTCGAGTACGAGTTCGACTAAACCAAGTTTGAAGAATATCTATCATCATCTTCTTCAAGATCTTCATTGTCTCGCAAATACAAGAGGATCTCACCATTGAAGAAGGCTTATATGCCAAAGAAGGCTAAAGATGAAGACTCTCGCCTAATCGTTGTTGAGGCCTTGCCTCGCAACATTATCCCAGTAATCCCCAAATCCGGAAGTTCTGCTCACGATGATTTCTCTTCAATTGAAGAATCATTCGATCGAAGTTCGCCAACACTGACGAAGAGGGCTCGTCAGAGGCAACGCCAACGTCATGCTCGCCAAATAGCTAAGGCCTTGGAACAAACCGACGGGGTTCGTTATTACGCAGACCTAGAGTCGAGGAAGCATCGAGTGGTTCAGTTGTCTCTACAACCAATCACTCATATCTCTGCTAAATTGACGACGGATGGATGGACTCTTGTCAAAAGGGCTTGCTCAACCCTCAAAGAACGTACACAAAAACGTTATGCAAACGTTGCTCATGACCGTGCTCTCTCACAACAAAGACAAGAATGGAAGAAAGAAACGGTGGCTAAAGAACCATTAAAACTCTGCAAAGTTTGGATTCCAAAGTCTAGAGTTGTGCAAAATCAGCATTCGGAGCCCGTTAAGATTCCATGCCCACAAGGGGGTGGTTCTAAACGTGTGACTCCCGACATAACCTTGGATCGTTCAAAGACAATAATAAGTTGTCCTGAGAATGCCAACAAGGTTTTACATCCTCAGAATAAAACATGTTTGTCAAAAGACATCGTTATACCTGGGGGATCATACCAACAGACGATAAGATTTTCCGGCAATCATACCAATGAATCATACTATCAAGCTGGGGGTATGAACAAAACTCGAAAGAGAACCGTCCGGGAAATGAGCTCTCATTGTTCCTGTGCGCGACTCATTAGAGCAATACTATCAGAATGTGACTGTTTCAAACGAGGAGTCATCCCGCAAAGAGCCTCAGTGCTCCCGACACTTTTCACCAAAATGTCAAAGTCCAAACCGAGACATTTTCGCAAGAGAAGATCAGGTGTCCAAGATGACGAATTCCCTGAAATCACCATCAACATGGCTGATAAAGGAGAATCTAAGCGACATTCAAGTGAATCAAATCCCGACTTTTCCCCGAGAGGAAAAGTCAATTCAAGAATTGCTCAACGGATGTCTCGACTCCAGTTAAGAGCCAGTAGATGTGGGGACTACAAGAGAATGCATGAAAGAATGTCATCAGAAGATGAGTTCTCGGACACTTGTTCTGCAATCGCTTCGGATGATACAGCATCTAGCGCAGGGCAAACCAGGGAAGTACTCACGATCACCTCTGATCAGTTCGCTCAAATACTTCAGGAAGCTCTAGCCAAACAACGCGAGGAAATTAGAGCTGAAATGAAGACAGAGATGGAGTTGGCTATCCAACAAATGAAAGAATTGCTAACTCAACGGCCTCAACCTCCTGAATCCAGCCACCACATTCAAAATGTTATAGATGACAGTGATCTAGAAATGGATGAAATCATTATGGCTGATACACCTCCCGATAGTCATAACGCTGGGGGTGGTTTAACGGATCCTCACAATAACGATATTGGGGGTGGTTCAATAGCACCCCTTACAGGGGGTGGTCCAACTCATTCTTCTCAACGTCCTTCGAATGAAGACATAGACGATGACGGGAAAATGAAAGAGCTTGAAAGCAAAGTCAATGCTTTGATGTCCGCTCAGGAAGTAAAGAAGACGGGTATTCCGTGTCCCTATCTAAGAGAATGGGATTCAATTCCTTACCCAACAAAATTCCATATGATCAACTTCACACCGTTCGACGGAAAGAGCTCACCTGTTCAGCACTTGATTTATTTCAAGTCTCTTTTGGGCATAATATCTGGAAACGAGGTTTTAATGGTCCGGTCATTCGTTGGCACCCTTCGTGGTCCAGCCTTCGATTGGTATCGACGTCTCAAACCAGGGAGCATCAATTGCTGGAATGACATAGAAAGTTTGTTCCTCAGCAATTTCTTCGATGATGACACCGAGTGTCGATCGGGACCCTTCTGGATGAGAAACAAAAAGACGAAGAGTCGGTTGATAATTTTATCAAACGCTTCCGTAACAAGGTAATGAATTGCAGAGATCCTGTCACAGAGGAGTTCATTCTGCAGACATGCCACAACAATCTTTCCATCGATGTCCTGGAAGCCCTGGGGGTCGTACCATCCAAAACTTGGAAGGATTTGAAAATGCGCGGTGAGCAAGCTGAACACTTTCTTAAAAGAAAGAAAGCTGATAGAAGCCAACCGACGACATCTGCAATCGCTGGGAATGCAATTCCCGATCTGAGGTTCCAAAAGGAGTATTCTTTCGAAAATGATGAAGCCCCAGTCATCTTGAAATACCTCCTCGCCAACGACAAAATCGAACTGCCGCCTATTAAAGATCAAGAAGGTGCTAAGATGATTACGGATCCAAACTACTGTGCATACCACAGAAGGGTTCTTCATCCCACCAAGGTTTGCTTTGGATTAAAAAATAAAATCCAAGCTTTAATTGACTCCGGCGTCATAACGGCAAAACAAGCCAAATGAGGACACAGCTTACTCCATTGGATGCACGAGTATAAACTGCTTTTCCACAACACTCCAAAGAGTATACGAGTATAAACTGCTTCTCGGTCCTCCAACTAAATACAATATTAAACCCGGCCTCACAAAGGAAGCTGGGGGTGGATGATTTATGTAACGGGAAGTTCCTAGAGAATCTTATATTCTTAAGGATAACCCGAACATGCGACCGATGATGACGTACTCCTCGTTATACCCAGTTTTACAAAGAAAGCTGGGGGTCGATAATTCATGTAACGGGAAGTTCCCGGAAGAATGTTAAATATAATATTCTTAGGGATAACCTGATTATTATGAACAAAATGATAAACACTACACTCCCGTTATGATTTGTACTCACACTCCCACTACTCCTTTGGTCAAACCTTTAAACAGTTAGGACCAAAGCCAAAATCCCCTCTCGATTCCTTCCATGAACGAGAGGTCCACAAATTGAACGATCAAACCTTTAAACAGTTAGGATTGTATCAAACTCCCACTTGGTCAAACCTTTAAACAGTTAGGACCAAAGCTAAAATCCCCTCTCGATTCCTTCCATGAACGAGAGATTCGTAAATTGAACGATCAAACCTTTAAACAGTTAGGATCGTCTCCTTATTTGGTCAAACCTTTAAGCAGTTAGGATCAAAGCCAAAATCCCCTCTCGATTCTTTCCATGAACGAGAGGTCCACAAATTGAACGATCAAACCTTTAAACAGTTAGGATCGTATCAAATTCCCAACTCTTATTTGGTCAAACCTTCCTACAGTTAGGACCAAAGCTAAAATCCCCTCTCGATTCCTTCCATGAACGAGAGGTCCACAAATTGAACGATCAAACCTTTAAACAGTTAGGATCGTATCAAACTCCCATTTGGTCAAACCTTTAAACAGTTAGGACCAAAGCCAAAATTCCCTCTCGATTCCTTCTATGAACGAGAGATCCGCAAATTGAACGATCAAACCTTTAAACAGTTAGGATCGTCTCCTTATTTGGTCAAACCTTTAAACAGTTAGGACCAAAGCCAAAATCCCCTCTTGATTCTTTCCATGAACGAGAGGTCCACAAATTGAACGATCAAACCTTTAAACAGTTAGGATCGTATCAAATTCCTAACTCTTATTTGGTCAAACCTTCCTACAGTTAGGACCAAAGCCAAAATCCCCTCTCGATTCTTTCCATGAACGAGAGGTCCACAAGTTGAATAATCAAACCTTATGACAGTTAGGATTATTCAAACCTGTCCAGATTCTCTAAGTGGAGATCCCATTTTGAGTTTCCTTTACACCTGGAGATAGAATATAAAATTCTTCCTCTCCATCATCGGGTTCATCTCTACCAACAAAAAAGAGACCAGGAGATAGAATATAAAATTCTTCCTCTCCATCATCGGGTTTATTTCTACCAACAAAAAAGAGACCAGGAGATAGAATATAAAATTCTTCCTCTCCATCATCGGGTTCACCTCTACCAACAAAAAAGAGAGACCAGAATACTCCAATAGGTACACGAGTCTAAACTGTTTCCCTACCCTCAATAGGAAGTTTCTGGAGAATATCACTCAAAATATTCTTAAGAATAACCTAATTACCGCCCAACGGGTATACGAGGTTAAACTATTTCCCGAACACTCCAATAAGGTATATGAGTATAAACTATTCCTCCAGCTCTAAGTCAAGACTTCGACAACGGTCAAGCGATAAACGTAGCACCGGAAGAATTTGGTCTATTCTACAAAGCACTGGATAGACCAAAAGATGAAGAGGTTAAGATTTGAAGCCATTTACGGGGCCTTCCGTACGATCTACTCAATCAAGTATTGAAGGGATTGCAAATAAGACCTGTCTTATCCAAAGTATCCCAGACTCCTCTATAAAAGAATAAGTCTGGAACACTTTGGAGGGGGTATCTGTAGACGTTAAAAAATGTTGAAAGATATCCAAACATAGCTCAAAAGGAAGTCATCCAAAAAGTCAAAAAAGAGCACAAGTATGGGCTGTCTCGCACGCGAAACAGTCTTTACTGTCTCGCACGCGAGACAGTCTTTACTGTCTCGCACGCGAGACAGTCTTTACTGTCTCGCCGTGCGAGACAGATCTTTACTGTCTCGCCGTGCGAGACAGATTTTTACTGTCTCGCCCACGCGAGACAGACTTTTACTGTCTCGCCCACGCGAGACAGTCTTTACTGTCTCGCCGTGCGAGACAGTCTTTACTGTCTCGCCGTGCGAGACAGCATTCACTGTCTCGCACGCGAGACAGCTCTCAGATGGTCAAAACTACTGTGAAAACCGTCGACACGTGGCCACCAACTGTTCAGGAACGTGGGAAATGTCGTGGGCGAGAATCACGTTGATAACTGCCAAAATAACGGAGTTTTAAAACGTGGGAAGGTAGTTACTGAAGAAACCACTGTGTAGTTGGGTTTTCCGAGACAGTGTTTACTGTCTCGGAACCCGAGACAGTAAAATCTGTCTCGACCGCCGAGACAGCAAACACTGTCTCGGCAGCCGAGACAGCAAATGCTGTCTCGCGAGCATATTTCCTCTAAACTGTTCCTGGAGGCTATAAATACCCCTGAGATCGATTTTTGAAGGGGGCTGATCAGAGAGCATCCATCGAGCATTTGTGAGAGCATTCCAGAGCAGAGAGAGCAGAGATTTCAGTTCTTGGAGCAATCCCTTGACATTCGAGCTTTGACTTGAGTTCAAGAAGAACGACTATCTTACTTCGATAAGATATCGTTTTAAATTCTCACTTCGATAAACGAGGTCAGAATCATAAGCCCCCTCTTCACGATCTGTGATTCGGCGGTCCACGAACTAAAGCGTTCCCGACACAGGCAAAGTCCCACAAAAGCAGGAGTTGATAAACAATTTCTGTGTTATTTTCTCGAGAGTTGTACTTTCTTCTATTTTTATTGTAATTTCTTGTAAACAAATCAAAGTTTCAATGGAATCGACAATGGAGCCAACTTTCGCTGAAAACACTAAAGACCTATGAAATACTCTTGAAGCAGAATATGACTATGATGATGCCGGAATTCTGCGTTTCACCTCCTTTTCCTTCAATAAGTTCATGATGGTTGATGACAAAACCCATAAATGAACAAATTCAAGAATTCCAATATTTCCTTCGTCACCTCCAATCAAAGAAAAACTCCTTTGCTGATGACTTTAAAGTTTCATGTTTGATTTATAAACTCCCTCCCTCCTGGTCTAGGTTCGCTGGAGATCTCTGACACAAGCAAGGAGATCTAACATTAACTGAAGCCCTCAAGGCTATTCGCATTGAAGACCATTATAGGCACAATTCCAAACTCAAGTCTGAAATGAAAGCTAAAGTGAACTTGGTTGATGACAAAACCTATAAACGAACAAATTCATGAATTCCAATATTTCCTTTGTCACCTCCGATCAAAGGGAAACTCCTTTACTGATGACTTTAAAGTTTCATGTTTGATTTATAAACTCCCTCCCTCCTGGTCTAGGTTTGCTGGAGATCTCCGACACAAGCAAGGAGATCTAACATTAACTAAAGCCCTCAAGGCTATTCGCATTAAAGACCAGTATAGGCACAATTCCAAACTCAAGTCTGAAATGAAAGCTAAAGTGAACTTGGTAGAGGATAAGCCTAAATCTAGAATTTTCAAATCCAAAATGGAAGAAATTCAAGAAAAACCAACAATCATTCAACAAATCATCTTCCAAATCCAACCCCATCTCTTCCAGCCATAAGTCTGATGAAAAGTTTTGCTATATCTATGGTAGAACCAACCACCTGGCTCCTAACTGTTTCTATCGAAAGAAGAAACCGGTCAAACCTGCTCCAAAGGGAAATGGATCAAACAAAGTAAACATTATTGAAGAAAATCCAATTTCCTTCAGGTTAGCATCTTCATCCTATCTTGTAAATTCCTTTACTTCTTCCACTGATTGTTACTTGGATTCCGGAGCTAATATTCATGTTTGCAATGAGCGCTCTTGGTTTCTACTTACCAGGAATCATGTGGAGGAAGCATAAACTTAGCATATGACTCCACCAAACAAATAATGGGAAGTGGATGCATAGAGCTCACCATGACCTCTGGGAAAGCTCTGAATCTACAAAGCGTTCATCATGTTCCTTCTCTCCACCGGAACCTTATTAGTGAATCTCTTCTCCTTAGAGCTGGCTATAGGATTGTAAAAGAATCAAATAAATTTATGATTACAAAGAACAATGTATTCATAGGAAAAAGTTTTACTTGTAATGGCCTTTTCAAGCTCAATGTAATCAATTCTAGTTCTAATAAAATTCCTGAGTCTTCTGTTGTACAAATTGTTGAGTCTTGTGATGTTTGGCATGGACGACTTGGACATGTCAATTTCCGAACATTGCATAGAATGATTAAATTGAACCTTATTCTTAAATTTTCTCATGATCCCTCATCTAAGTGTGAGCTTTGTGTTCAAGGGAAACACACTAAAAAACCCTTCAAGTCTATAACTAGTAATTCTGAACCTATCGAATTAATTCATAGTGATGTGTGTGACTCGGACCGAGTTCTCACCGAGGGTGTAGGAAATATTTTGTGACTTTTATAGACGATCACTCCAGATATTGTTACACTTATCTTCTCAAAACTAAGGATGAAGTTTTGGATATGTTTAAAGTGAATAAAGCTGAATCTGAGAATCAGCTTGACAGAAAAAATCAAGATTCTAAGATCTGGTCATGGGGGGTATACCTCAAATGATATGACTGAATATTATCAAGAACATGGTATTTTTATGAGGTAACTGCTCCCTATACATCATAGTCTAACGAGGTAGCTGAACAAAAGAACAGAACCCTAATGGACAAGGTGAACTGTATGTTACTCACTTCAGGAGCACCTGAAAATCACTGGGGTGAATCTCTTCTTTCTGCCTACTCCATTCTCAATAAGATTCCCCACAAGTCTTCTGATATAACTCCTTATGAATATTGGAAGGAGAGAACTTCTAGTCTAAACTTCTTCCGAGTTTGGGGTTGCTTGGCTAAGGTAGCTATTCCCGAACCTAAAAAGAGGAATTTTGGTTCTAAGACAGTTGTCGCTGCTTTTATTAGATATGCACTAGATAGTAATGTTAACAGATTTCTAGTCATTAACTCTAAAATCAGTGACATATCCAACAATACTATTATTAAAGCAAGAGATGTAGTCTACTTTGAAAACATCTTTCTTTTCAAATCCAAAATCTTAGAAAATCTATCATGGAAGCAATGGATTCACCTGAATCTTCTTTCTGGAAGGAAGCCATTGATAATGAGATAAAACCTATCATTGAAAACCATACTTGGATACTCACCGACTTACCTTCAGGTTGTAAACCTGTTGGTTGTAAGTGAATATTCAAAAAAAAACTTAGAGCTGATGGTTCCATTGATAAATATAAAGCTAGATTAGTAGCTAAAGGCTATACTCAGCAAAAGGGCATCGATTACTTCAATACATATTCTCATGTAACCCGAATCTCAACTATCCTAGTATTATTAGCCATTACTGCTATTCATAAGCTGATCATACATCAGATGGATGTCAAGACTGCTATCCTGAATGGTGATTTAGATAAAGAAATCTATATGCACCAACCTGAAGGCTTCATTGCCAAAGGTCAGGAAAAAAGTCTGCAAACTTGTTAAATCTCTCTGTATGGTCTTAAACAAGCTCCTAAACAATGGCATCAGAAATTCGACAGAGTCATTGCACAATATGGCTTCATTGTGAATGAACATGATAAGTGTGTTTATTCTAAAGTGATAAACAATGACTATGTTATCCTCTGTCTCTATGTTGATGATATCCTTATCTTCGGAATAACCATTGAAGAAATCCTAAAGGTTAAGGAGTATCTCTCCAAGAACTTTGACGTGAAAGACTTAGGTCTTACCGACATGATACTTGGAATAAAAATCACGAGAGATACTAGAGGAATATCCTTGAGTCTTTCTCATAGTTGTGACGCCCCTATTTTCACACATGACTGCAGTCCAATGTGAATCCAGATATGTCAAATATTCACCTTCCCCGGATGACATTGAAGCGCGAAATCGTAATCCTTAATGAAATCGACCCATCGTCACTGCCTCTAGTTGAGTTCCTTCTGGGAGAAGAGATATTTCAGACTCTGGTGGTCTGTTAATAGCTCAAACTATACTCTATAAAGATAATGCCTCCACGTTTTCAGTGCGAAGACCATTACTGCTAACTCCAAGTCATATATGGGATAGACTTGCTCATGAGTCTTCAACTGCCTCAAAATGCAAGCTATTACTCTCTGGGCCTGCATCAAAACACCTCCTAGATCCGATAATGATGCATCCGTATAGACCACACAAGTTTTATCACTACTCGGGATGATCAACACCGACGATGTAGTCAACTTAGTCTTTAATGTCACAAATGCCTTCTGACACTTCGGTCCCTAAACAAACTATACACCCTTCTTTGTAAGGCGTGTCAGTGGCGAAGCGATCTTCGAGAAATCCTGAATGAACTTCATGTAATAGCCGGTTAGAGCAAAAAAACTATGAATCTCTGTAACGGGTTTCGACGGTTCCCAATCAAGTACTGCATCAATCTTTGCCGGATCCACTGCAATGCCCTCGTTACTGATAACGTGGCCCAAAAGTCTAACCTCGGATAACCAAAACTCACACTTGCTAAACTTAGCATACAATTGGTGCTCCCGTAAAGTCCGCAATACCAATAGAAGGTGTTGCCTGTGCTCTGCCTCCGATCTCGAATAGATAAGGATGCCGTTGATGAATACGATCACGAATTGGTCCAACTATGGATGAAAAACCAAGTTCATTAAATCCATGAATACCGCGGGTACATTGGTCAGCCCAAATGGCATGACAAGGAATTCAAAAGACCCATATCGAGTCAGAAAGGTGGTTTTTGGGGATATCCATATCCCGAACCCGCAATTGATGATATCCAAAATAAAGATCAATCTTCGAGAAACATTACGCTCCCTGTAACTGGTCGAATAAGTTATCAATCCTCGGTAGTGAATATCTGTTCTAAATGGTGATCTTATTCAACTCACGATAATCTATACATAAGCGCATACTACCATCATTCTTCTCCACGAAGAGGACCGATGCTCCCCACGAAGAGGACCGGTACTCCCCACGAAGAATGACTCCGACGAATAAAACCCTGAGATAAAAGCTCATCCAACTGATTCTGTAGCTTCCTCATCTCAGCAGGTGACATATGATAGGGTGCTCGGGATATTGGTACTATGCTTGGCTACAACTCGATGCAGAACTCAACCTCTTTCGCAGGAGGTAACCCATGTATATCCTGAAATACATCCTGATACTCTGAGACGACTCTAGTCTCGCACAAATCAGCACTCTGATCCCGCAACATCATCTCCTTAATGTACACCAGGAATGAGTCCACAAACTGGTTGCCCTGTGAGGTTGCTACAATCAACTCGGTCCCGTCGGACGCTCGCAAACTGACTATTTTAGCAAAACAGTCAATGCTAATGTGGTAGGATGATAACCAATCCATACCAAGAATGACGTCAAACTCGGACATATACAGAACGATCAGATCAATGATAAACCCAGACACATCTAAACTGATGACACGTCTCCTACATATACTCTCTAATAGGGATACCCTACCTAAAGGAGTAGAGACTGATAATGGTACATCTAGGGGATGTATAACTAGCTAAAGCCTATCCATGAAGGTATGAGAAATAAAGGAATGTGAAACTCCTGAATCGAACAAGATTCGAGCTGGGAAGAAGTTCACGAGGAACATACCTTCCATTACGGGTCTGCTTGCCCGCTCGCACCATGATCGCATGGTACGACTGCATAAACTCTGCCAGTGGCTGAAGACTATTGTGCTAAAGACGGTGGAACATATGGGACTATCTATCCCTGAGATATCTCCTGGATGGTGTGGACCTGTCCTGCTAGCCCCTCAATCCTCGAAACGGTCGGGGGCGCCTCAATCCTCTGCTGTTGGTCATACCCACGGCCCTACCGCTGTTGACCCTATCCAAGACTCTGCTACTGTTGGCTATATCCATGACCCTGTTGTTGGCCCTGGCCTCTACCCTGCTGGCCTCCTGCTGATCACTGTGACAATCCTTTGCCCTATGTCCGATCTTGTTGCAGTTATAACAAGCATCCTGAATCTTGTGCTGCTGCGGCACTCTTGAATCCTGCTGCGACCCCTTCTTATATGATCCTTGCTGCTGGTGTTGTGAATTCTTACCCCGCTGTTGGGGTCCTCCGGGTGTTGCAAAAGATCTCTTGCCCTTACATTTGTCACAATGTTGTCCTGC
The DNA here is from genome assembly GCA_022839385.1 of Asparagus kiusianus. NCBI lineage: Eukaryota > Viridiplantae > Streptophyta > Magnoliopsida > Asparagales > Asparagaceae > Asparagus > Asparagus kiusianus. The sequence continues at coordinate 393,213 of BQKN01000834.1, forward strand.
TTTAGAGGTTCATTCCTTATTCTTTTGAAAAATCACAGTCTCTGTCTCATGGGAAATAGCAGCGTCAGCTATCTTTCGCACTGAACGAAATCATCTAGAAACAAGGTAGCGGCGAAGGCTTGGACGAAGTCCCATCAAAAACATCTAAGCTTGATGCTAACATGTCTGCCACATGCCTGTGAATCGAAGCAAGCTACCCTTTGTAGTCAGCCACGGACATGTCCCTCTGCTCCAATCTGGATAGCTCTAACTCTTTCCCGACCCTTGCCGCGGAAGAGATGTATTGCTCGTCGAAAAAGTAGATGAAGTTCTCCAAAGTAAGCTTCATCCGCTACTCTGGGGTGAATTAAAGCCTATATCGTCCGCCGGCATCACCCTTAAGATTGAAAGCTGCCAACCGCTGCTTCTGGACGACCACATCAAGCAGGTTAAGAATATTTCCCACATCTTCTTTCCACTTGTGCCTTGTGGGCTACAAGTGAGTCTGATGATCTCTGGAATTCTGGTGCCCTCATCTTCTGGTATCTCTCAACTAGACGGAGCCAAGTCTCCTGCTCCTTGACTCTATCGGCAACTGGTGGTGGTGTAACTCATGGTGTAACCTCTGAGGATTCCTCTACAATAGGTATAGCTGGTATGACTGGTGGTGGAACCACGGGTGGTGCCGTGGTGGTGTAACTAGTGGAATCTCGTTCACCAATTGCTCCTCAAGCGCTGCTAGCCTGGCTGCAATAGGTGTCATGAGGTCAATCAGATACTGCGGAGTCTGTTGCGGCTCGGACGGAGCCTACTGTGGCTCTGGCTCTGACTCAGCATGCCTAACTCTCTGAGTAAGGGATCCTCTCCGTCCACGTCCACGTCCGGCCATCTATAAATTTTCAGGACAAGAGTTTATAAGACAGTAAACGAGACCTCAGGCAAAAACATATATAACACCTAGCAATAAGAAATACATATCACATGTTATTCACGCAAATACTTTATAATAAATGTAAGATAGTTATAAAAATTTTTCCAAAATTTTAGAGTTATACGTATAACGTCCTCACTCATTCTAGGAAATCCTAGCGGACTCTATATATAAATTCTAGGAAACTCTATTCTAGCTTCATGACTCGACACAAGATAATCCTAAGGATGCTGGAACTAAAGCTCTGATACTAACTGTGACGCCCATGTTTTGACACATGGTTGCAGTCCAAGGTGAACCCAGAGATGTCAAACCTGCTATGCACCCACACTATGCAACAACATGTTTCACCATCACAGTAATATCTCTCTAGTAGAATCAATGACAAGTGTAGGTACAAAACAGGCAAAATAAGAGAAATAAATACAATGGACATGACAAAGAAAGAAATATCCAATAAATATGACCATGTCCCAATCTGAGTAAAATGAAATACAACTGATGTCTGAAATAAAGGTGAAATATCTCAATACATAAGAGTCAACTGAAAATACTATTAAGGCACACAACTTTACAAAATGAAACAAAACTCTAAATGTCTGAAAGTAAACATTAAATTATGGTGGAGTACCAACTACTACAAATAAATGACGGCAACTATGTTATAATTCCGTCAACTTGCGGATCTCCAGAACTCTGATCCGCTGTCTGAAAAGAAAAAAAAACAAAAATGAAAACAACAATAGCATCAGAGCGATTTAGCAAGATCATCTCCATTCGGCCCCAGGGGAAGGGCTACTAAATTTGATGGAGGTTCTATTTATTATGCATAGTCTACCTAAATCATTTACCATATATCTAAATGGAATTAATATTTAGAAACCCACAACACGAGACGTAGTACATCGAGCGAAATAATCCAAACAAGGAAACCCTCATGTATATACCATATATCTCAAATTGTGAATCGCTAAATATCAATTCTAAACTAAGAATAAAAGATAAAGGAAAGTAATACAGAAAAGTAAAGCTACCGCAATATCATAAACGTCGACCATATAACTTGCGCTACCCTTAGGTAGATGATGTGGATACAAGAACTAAATCTCCTGAACTCCTAAACGCGAAGTAATCCGGTCACAATATAATTCAACGATGAATCGTATTCATAAATAGCTTCCGCCAAAGACTCGGGCTATCAGATATATACAATATCTCGTACGGTTTTATAACTCATTGCACTATCATGCGGAACGGACTACTAAATCAGGCATCCTAAATATGTACACGGCTCATTTGTCTCATCGCATCACCGTACGGGACGGACTACCACATCAGGTATCCTAGAACTATGGCTCTCTAGCCCCCATCGCATCACCGTGCGGGACAAACTACCAAATCAGGTATCCTAAAATCACGACTCAATGGCCTGTACTAACGGAATATCGACACACTATCCTAAGTAGTATTGAGCTGTGCTCATCAACAATATCCATACATGCATACACATTATAATTAACTATTATCTCAAACATGATCGAAACAATACATGTAATAATCCTCTCCGAGATATCCGTGTATGTGTGTTACGACTCTATTTGTGTACACCCATGGTTGCACGTGTGTCATAGTACGGCTCGAACCCTGTGTTCACGATTAAATGTGCAAGAGAAAACACCTCAAACAAACGAAGAAAAAATGTCGGTCGACTGCCCCTAGAGCATCAGTCAACTGACGGCAAACGTGCACCAAGTGCACTCGAACAAGACCTTATCGATCGACTGGTTATCACCAGTCGGTAGAGCAATCCGTAACAAAAAGGATTCCCTAGACAACACAATCGGTCCACTAATCACTTAGGATTGATCGACCGATTACACTGTTATGGGTTTTCTCAGGTTTTGTATTTTATAATTTCTCTCAAAAACACATTCTTATTAGCATGTAACGTAAAACAAGATTTAAACATTAGTAATTACTCAACAAGGGTTAACTTAAACATGATTATATCCCTTGAATTAAAACTAATTAAGGTTAACATCCTAATTAACTAAGTTTCTCAAATAAAATATATTTTATTAGCATGATTAATGAATATGATTAATTCTGATTATTACACTGTTATATATTCGTTTAAACAAGATCACATCATCTGGATATCACATACTTAGGGTTTAAGCATCCTAATTAACAAAAACACTCAATTAATTGTTAAACTAGGGTTTTATACCAAATTAGAACATGATTTAAAAATTAAAAACAACCCTAATAATCATGATCAACTATTCTTATTAAGCAGAGATTTAAATTACAGATCTTTTTATTGGTTTAAGATTTAACACCATAAACTAAGTTTTATCACATCAGATTAAACTTTAAGCATTGAATTAATCAATTAATTTACTAAAAACATAATTTTTAACTAAGGTAAAGGTTTGGAGGAAGATGATCTTGCCTCAAACGTCGTTTTGAACTCCTGAACACGTGCGTGCAAGATCCTTCTTCACCAAGCTCGCAAATATCGTCTTTCTCTCGATAACCGTCTCAAGAAATCTCCTAAAAACTCACAGATTAGGGTTAGGCTTTGAGAGTGAAGGTGGTTGCTGATAAAACACTGAAAAGATGGGGAAAAGGGGTTTAAAATGAGTATATATACTCTCGTATATAACTGGGCTCGAGCCAAAAAAATCGACCCGAAAACGAAGCCTGCAACTATGGAAGCCCGTCGGTCGACCCGCCACGACCGATCGGTCGACCGGTCGGGTATCATCGGTCCACCGATCATCCTAGGCTGCTTGACTGACTAGAAGACTTTGTGTCTGTGCATGGTTTTGTGCAAGATTCTCTCTTGTACTATTATATGCACACACTTATATACACACTTATATGTATTTAATCGATCTCAAATAGATTATCATCATACTTAATCATCAATAAATGATATTTATCACAATATTACTCATTTATTATTATTTATTACTATATATTAAAAATTACAGGGTTTTACAATAATATTGAGAAAATGCTGATCAAATTCAATTTTTATGACTCTAAACCTGTTTCTACACCTTATGACTCTTTTATATCTTTGAAGAAGAATGAAGGTGAACCTATCTCCCAGGTGAAGTATTCTCAGCTGATTGGATCTCTCCTATACATATCCAACCGGACCAGACCCGATATAGCTTATGTTGTAGGGAGATTGAGCCGGTATACCAGTAACCCTAGCAAAGATCACTGGATTGCCTTAGAGAGAGTATTCAAATACTTGAAAGGCACAATTGATTATTGCTTGACTTACACTGGATACCATGATACTATAGAAGGGTATAGTGATGCTAACTGGGTCACAGATTCTAACAGTGTAAAGTCTACATCTGGATATGTAATTCTTTTTTGTGGTGCTGTTGTATCGTGGAAATCCTGTAAGCAAACAGTAATTGCCAGGAGCACCATGGAATCTGAATTGATTGCTCTTGAAACCACATGTACTGAAGTAGAATAGTTAAAAGATCTACTATCTGAACTTCTTTTGGTCCCTAAGCCCTCTCCTTCAATTTCCATTCACTCTGATACTAGATCCACCATAGAGCTTCTAAAGCAAGTGTATGTAAATAAAAATCTGAACAGACATATTTAAATAAGATATAAATCTGTACAACGCCTGCTAGGCAAAGTTGTGATCTTAGACTTTGTAAAATTTGAGAAAAATCTTTCTAACCCTTTGACTAAGGGTTTATCCAGGAGTGTGGTTTTGGATTCATCGAGGAAGATAGGGTTAAACCCATAAGTGAGGTCACTGACAGTGGTAACTCAACATTTATTTAGAGACTTAGTCCAAATGTTGGTTCAATGTGGTAGAAACAAGTTGGACTAGTGACACTCGTGTGAAGCATCGACCTAGATATATTCATATATCATTATATAGCATCTGCTACTACCCCTTCTCTATGATGACGATGCTCTTATGATACAACTAGTTAGGTTGAGTTTTACTCTTAATAAGTCCAATGCGTGTATTGCGGAGGGTATGATATCTAGTTGTAGTACCCTTAGAGGACTTACCTGCGTGAGAGGAACCGTGATGGCCGCGGTTGGAGGGGAGCTGCGCTACCCCCTAGAAACTCTCATGAGCCAGTTTATTATGAGCATGATGTTTAACGCTCAACCCGCTTTGCTCAATAGATAAAGACATATTATGTGTATTTTTGTCAATACCTGGTACAATTGGCCTAATTCAAGGCCTAGTCCATTATGTTCCTCAGGTGGCGAAGAACTCACTAAGGAAAGGTTCAAGACCGAAAGCTACCTCTCCGGAATTCACAATATGAAAGGTTGCCTAACCTATATCTGTTTTATGATTTATTAATTTATTTATTGATTTATGAGTTTTCAGTCAAAGATTGCCTTTGGGGGGGCTGTTGGCTATGTTGTAGGAGAAAAGACAATTTTGGCTTCATGAATAGTCCCACATGGAATAGTGATATGAATAGTAAGGGGTTTAAATTGTTTCACCTCTTATTAGGCTTTGAGTAGTGTTTTGGGTTTGTATTGTTTGGGCTTTGCATAACACACATGCGCGCGCGCACGCCACGCCTCGCCACGCCGCACCCACACATGTTCTTTTTATTTCTCCAACCTTTTTTTTGCATGTTTTGACTCAGTAATTAGCAACGTGAGTAACGGCTGGAGATCATGCGGGGAGTTATGCGGATTATCAGAAACGTGCACGAATTTTGAGCAACGGCTCTTAGGGTTCCGACCTCTATATAAATAGCCCTCTGATTCTCAAAATTCACACAGCGAACAAGCTTGTCTCTTCTCTCTAATCTCTTCTGCCTACGAAAATTCTTTGTTACAGTTTACATTCTTATTTTCAGGCAACCGTCTTCATCTGAGCAGAAGCTCTGCACTCTCGCCCGAGTTTAGAGACTAATCAATTTCGGGGGTTTTTACCGTCATGGCGATTGACGGGTCCTTAACCTTCTAGGGCAGTGTTTACACAACTGCTCCCGATCAGGCTAAAATTTCTTGTTACTTTTATTTTTCGGATTTTTTTGCATGCTATAACTTAATTTTATTTGATTTATATCTAACAATACAAAACCCAAATGGAAGAAATTCAAGAAAAATCAGCAATCCTTTAACAAATCATCTTCCAAACCCAATCTCATCTCTTCTAGCCATAAGTCTGATGTAAAGTTTTGCTATATCTGTGGTAGAACCAACCACCTGACTCCTAATTGTTTCCATCGAAAGAAGGAACCGTCCAAACCTGCTCTAAAGGGAAATGGATCAAACAAAGTAAACATGATTGAAGAAAATACAATTTCCTTCAGGTTAGCCTCTTCATCCTATTTTGTAAATTCTCTTACTTCTTCCACTGATTGGTACTTGGATTCTGGAGCTAATATTCATGTTTGCAATGATCGCTCTTGGTTTCTACTTACCAGGAATCACATGGAGGAAGCATAAACTTAGCATATGACTCCACCAAACAAATAATGGGAAGTAGATGCATAGAGCTCATCATGACCTCTGGGAAAAATCTGAATCTGCAAAGCGTTCATCATGTTCCTTCTCTCCTTCGGAACCTTATTAGTGAATCTATTCTCCTTAGAGCTGGCTATAGGATTATAAAAGAATCCGATAAATTTGTGATTATAAAGAACAATGTATTCATAGGAAAATGTTTTAGTTGTAATAGTCTTTTCAAGCTCAACGTAATCAATTCTAGTTCTAATAAAATTCCTGAGTCTTCTGTTATACAAATTGTTGAGTCTTGTGATATTTGGCATGGACGACTTGGACATGTCAATTTCCGAACATTGCATAGAATGATTAAATTAAACCTTATTCTTAAATTTTCTCATGATCCCTCATCTAAGTGTGAGCTTTGCGTTCAAGGGACACACACTAAAAAACCCTTCAAGTCTATAACTAGAAACTCTGAACCCCTCGAATTAATTCATAGTGATGTGTGTGACTCGAACCAAGTTCTCAACCGAGGGGGTATGAGATATTTTTTGACTTTTATAGACGATCACTCCAGAAATTGTTACACTTATCTTCTCAAAACTAAAGATGAAGTTGTAGATAGGTTTAAGGTGTATAAAGCTGAATATGAGAATCAGTTTGACAAAAAGATCAAGATTCTAAGATCTGGTCATGGGGGGAGTATACCTAAAATGATATGACTGAATATTACCAAGAACATGGTATTTTCATGAGGTAACTACTCCCTATACACCACAATCTAACGGGGTAGCTGAACGAAAGAATAGAACCCTAACTGACATGATGAACTGTATATTACTCAGTTCAAGGGTACCTGAAAATCTCTGGGGTGAAGCTCTTTTTTCTGTTTGCTTCATTCTCAATAGGATTCCCCACAAGTCTCTAAAATAACTCCTTATGAATATTGGAAGGGGAGAACTCCTATTCTGAATTTCTTCCGGGTTTGGAGTTGCTTGGCTAAGGTAGATATTCCCGAACCTAAGAAGAGGAAAATTGGTTCTAAGACTGTTGACGCTACTTTTATTGGATATGTACTAGATAACAGTGTTAACAGATTTCTAGCTATTAACTCTGAGATCAGTGACATATCCAACAATATTATCATTGAAGCAAGAAATACAGTCTACTTTGAAAACATCTTTCCTTTCAAACCCAAAATCTCAGAACATTCTTGTTCATCTCTTCCTTCTGATCTATCATCTTCTAGTTCTTCTCAGCCTTTAGATATTGAACCTCAAAAAAGTAAAAGATATAGAATTCAAAATGACTTTGTAGAAGACTTCTTTACTTTTCTTGTTGAATGTGATCCAAGCTCTTTTAAGAAAGCAATGTACTCACCTGAATCTCCTTTCTGGAAGGATGCCACTGATAATGAGATAAAATCTATCATGAAAAACCATACTTGGATACTCACCAACTTACCTCCAGGTTGTAAACCTATTAGCTGTAAGTGGATATTCAGGAAGAAATTTAGAGCTGATGGTTCCATTGATAAATATAAAGCTAGATTAGTAGCTAAAGGCTACACTCAGTAAAAGGACATCAATTATTTCAATACATATTCTCGTGTAGCCTGAATCTCAACTATCCGAGTATTATTAGCCTTTGTTGCTTTTAATAAGCTGATCATATATCAGATGGATGTCAAGACTGCTTTCCTAAATGTTGATTTAGATGAAGAAATCTATATGAACCAACCTGAAGGCTTCATTGCCAAAGGTCAGGAAAATAAAATCTGCAAACTTGTTAAATCTCTGTATGGTCTAAAACAAGCTCCTAAATAATGGCACTAGAAATTTGACAGAGTCATTTTACAATATGGCTTCACTGTGAATGAACACGATAAGTGTGTCTATTCTAAAGTGATAAATAATGACTATGTCATCCTCTATCTCGATATTGATGGCATTATTATCTTCGGAACAACCCTTAAAGAAATCCTAAAGGTTAAGGATTATCTCTCCAAGAACTTTAACATGAAAGACTTAGGTCTTGCCGATATGATACTTGGAATGAAAGTCACTAGAGACACTAGAGGAATATCCTTGAGTCTTTCTCATAGTATTGAGAAAATACTGATCAAATTCAATTTTCATGACTCTAAACCTGTCTCCCAGCTAAAGTATTCTTAGCTGATTGGATCTCTCATATACATATCCAACCGGACCTGACCCGATATAGCTTATGCTATAGGGAGACTGAGCCGGTATACCAGTAACCCTAGCATATATCACTGGATTGCCTTAGAGAGAGTATTCAAATACTTAAAAGGCGTTGTTGACTATTGCTTGACTTATACTGGGTACCCTGATGCTATAGAATGGTATAGTGACGCCAACTAGGCCACAGATTCTAACAATATAAAATCTACATCTAGATATGTATTCATTTTTGGTGGTGCTGCTGTATCCTGAAAATCCTGTAAGCAAGCAGTAATTACCTGAAGCACCATGGAATTTGAGTTGATTGCTCTTGATACCATTTGTACTGAAGCATAATGGTTAAAAGATCTACTCTCTGAAACTTCTGATTCTAAATCCACCATAGAGCTTCTAAAGCAAGTGCATGTAAATAAAAAAATTAACGGACATATTCAAATAAGATATAAATTTGTACAACGCCTGCTAGGTAAAATTATAATTTTGGACTTTGTAAAGTCTGAAAAGAATCTTGCTGACCCTTTGACTAAGAGTTTATCCAGGAGTGTGGTTGTGGATTCATCGAGGAAGATTGGGTTAAGCTCATAAGTGAGGTCACTGACAGTGGTAACCCAATCTTTATTTGAAGACTTAGTCCCAATGTTGGTTCAATGTGGTAGAAACAAGCTGGACTAGTAACACTCATGTGGAACATCGACCTAGATATATTTATATATCATTATATAGCATCTGCTACTACCCCTTCTCTATGGTGACAATGCTCTTATGATATAGCTGGTTAGGCTGATTTTGACTCTTAATAAGTCCAATACGTGTATTACGGAGTGTATGATATCCAGTTGTAGTATCCTTAGAGGACTTACCTGCATGAGAGGAACCGTGATGGCCGCGGTTGGGGGGGCTGGGCTAACCCCTGGAAACTCTCATGAGTCTGTTTATTATGAGCATAGCCTTTAACGCTCAACCCATTTTGCTCAATAGATGAAGATATATTGTGTGTATTTTTGTCAATACCTAGTACAAGGGGCCTAATTCAAGACCTAGTCCATTATGTCCCTCAGGTGGCGATGAACACACTAAAAAAAGGTTCAAGGCCGAAAGCTACCTCTCCAGAATTTACGATACAAAAGGTTACCCAACCTATATCTGTATTATGATTTATTGACTTATTTATTGATTTGTGAGTTTTCAGTCAAATATTGTCTTTTGGGGGGATTGTTGGCTATGTTGTGGGAGAAAAAGCAATTTTGCCTTCATGAATAGTCTCACATGAAATAGTGATATGAATAGTAAGGGGTTTAAATTATTTCACCTCTTATTTGGCTTTGAGTAGTGTTTTGAATTTTGTATTGGTTGGGCTTTGCATAACACACGCGCGCACGCGCGCGCATGCACACCATGCCTCGCCATAACGCTCGCCACGCCACGCCGCACCCGCACATGTTCTTTTTATTTCTTCATCCTTCTTTTTTGCATGTTTTACACGTTTTTGACTCAGTAATTAGCATAGTAAGTAACGGCTGGAGATCATGCAGGGAGTTACGTGGTTTATCAGAAACGTGCGCGAATTTTGAGCAACGACTCTTAGGGTTCCGGTCTCTATATAAACAACCCTCCCATTTTCAAAATTCACACAACGAATAAGCTTCTCTCTTCTCTCTAATCTCTTCTGCCTACGAAAATTCTTCGTTACAGTTTACATTCTTATTTCGGGCAACCGTCTTTATCTGAGTAGAAGCTCTACACTCTCGCACGAGTTCAGAGGCTGACTGATTCTGGGTTTTTTACCACTAGAGGAGAGGGGATCGTCTGCGTCAGGGCGAGAGTCGGGTCTTTAATCTTTTAGGGTAGTGTTTACACGACTGCTCCCGATCATGCCAGACTTTCTTATTTCTTTTATTTTGGATTTTGCATAATTTTTATTTGATTTTTTCTAACGTATTATACACTATATATTGAACATACCACATTCAAGAAAAACAAAGTTACAGAGAACAAACTGACAAACAGTACTCTTTAAACAACCTGAAGGGTTTAAGTATCTATATATCATTTCTTCAGCAAACACCTATAAAATCCTGTTAATTTTCGTCGTATATGTTGAATCCATTTTCCTCTTTTGTTCCAGAAATATAACAAAATTGAGGAGTCAAGAATGAATAGTCTCTTCCTTTCACCTCCCCCACCTCAACACCCTTCCTCTATAATCCTACATTTGAAGTCGGGAAGATCTCCATAGAACCCCAACCAAAATTTTGGGCTATTTCTCACTTTACGTCCTTGAAGTTTGTCTTTTTCATTAACCCCCTTAAATTTACCCACGATGTCCCCGAAGTTTTGAACTATGATCTCCGGAGTTTGGATGAAGAAACCATTTTGAAAAAGTAACTTGAAACTTCATAATTTTCTGATATTAGGAACAATATTCAATATAATACATAAGATTTGAATTTTTAGCAAGAGAAAAAAGGATCGAGAGCTCTAACGTAAACATGTAAGCAAGTGAAGAGAAACTTGGGGTCTCATGGGAAATATTAGGGGATTTTCTTGTTGGCCTTCTTATTTTTATGATGATTTAACAAACAATTTATGACTAATATTGGTTTTAGTATTTTGTTTTGTGTTGTTTAGTATACACAGGAAATTGAGCAACATTAATATTGAAGCCTATGCAAATAAAGTCAATCAATCAAAGTTCAAGCTTCAGAAGATTTAATCTTGGTATACTTAGTATATGATTATATAATGTGTGTAAATTCTACAAGCTCAAATATACACACACATTTCATTTGTGAAATTTCTCAAATATAGGTGTTTTTACGCAAAATATGTTTTAATATGCTTTGGACTATACAAACATTATTAACATCTTTTATTATGTCCATATAAACATTACACAAGTTTTTAAAACTTGATTTGAGCCAAATATCAAATCAACATGTTTAAAACACATGTATTTTTAGTGCTTTTGAATTTTTCTAAGATTTCACAAATGATAAGAGCAAATTGAAAAATTCCTTTTCTAATATGTTCATAATCATGTTTATAAACTTTTCCCAAAGTTTTATATTTTTTTGGAATTTATTTGCTATTTTTAAAAGGACTTTAAAATTTGTTTTTAAAAATCAATACAGGTTGAAAACCTGTTATCAGTCGACTGATTATATTTATCAGTCGACTGAAGAAATATCCTGCAATCTTCAAAAGTTTTTGTTTTTTTATTAGTCGACTAATCAGTCGACTGATAAGGTCATCAGTCGACTAACCATGCTTATCAGTCAACTGATAAGCTGTCGTTTGCCTATAACGATCAGCTCATCAGTCGACTGACGTAACCCGTCAATCGACTGATAAGCCCGAACGACTATTTTTCCAGCCTTTTACAGTTTTGTCTTTTTGTTGGATTTTCTTGGGTTTTGAGCTTTGGTTTTTCATCCTATATATACCCCTTGCTATTTCGATTATGCAGACATCCTGGAGGGTTTTTAAAAAAAGAGTTTTAAGAGTTTAAAAGTTTGTTTCTCAAGTTTGTGTTTGTGTTTACAAAGAGGAAGCTTGCATTGCCAATTGAGGAATTCATCCTCAATCTTCTTCATCCTCCTTTGTGTTTATAGAGAAGTTTTTCTAACTCTTTTCTCTAGTAATTTTATTATTGATTTTCATATATATTCTTATTATTGCTAGTTTGCTAATTGAGTTGGATTTTATTTATACTCATGTTATCACACACACACACACCCTATTTTTGAGCTTTTAGTATTTCATACATCATATATTGGATTGTGTGATTGTGATATTGTGTGAGAGAGCTTACATTGTGTTCTCACCTATTGTAGAGAATAAAATCTTGCATTTGAGCATTATTATGAGTTATACATTGTATTACACTTGTACACTGAGAGGAGTAGTGGTGAGAGATGAGGTTGATTCCAAGAGGAGTGACGTCGGTTGTAAAGCCTAGAGAGATGTTGTAAATCCGAGCACTTGAGGAAGAAGACACGAGCTAGGCCAATACTTAGAGAGTATAGAGTGTGATTGCAACTGTGTAGTTGTAAAGTTTTCAGTAAACTAGAAAACCGAGTTGTGAGGTGTAAACGTTATTCAGGTGAGCGTAGAAAACCCGATTGTGATAGTGGAATTCTCCCCAGGAGTGAGGAACGGAGACGTAGGATGGAAAGTCCGAACTCCGTGATCATCTTTGTGTGTTAGAGTTTGCATTGGCGTATCATTTGTGTCTATTGCTCAGTCTATTTTATTTGTCATTGCTCATTGTTTACATTGCCCTATCACATTTGTTTTTGCTTATCCTTACATATATTTCATTGTGTATCTTATTGATAGGATATTGCACTTTGTTTATATTGCTCATTCTTACTCATATCATATTGTATATCTATCTTACAAAAATAATTTGTTAATAAGTTTTAATCGGCATTAATATCTAATAAGATTAGCAATAACCCTATTCATCCCCCCTCTAGGGTGTTTTCAATTGGTATCAGAGCTTGGTGCTCTTGATTTAAGGTTTAACCGTCTTGAGTTAACGATCCAAGCTTTGATATTGTTGCTAATCTTGTTTTGATATTATTTATTTCGCTTGCCCATACATTATGGATATGTATGATAATTTTAGCTTTGGTTACTATATAAATGTTGCTCCTAGATATAGTAACTTCCCTTGTGATCAATGGTGTAGTAGATTCAAAATTTTTGTTGAGTCTAAAAATATAGATTTATGGGAAGTAATTAACAATGCTTATATTGTGCCTACCTTGGAGAAATCCAAGTGGAGCAAACATGATAAGAAAATGTTTACAATGAACAAGTTGTTAGAATTTATGCATAATGCTTTTGGGCCATGTATTTCTAACGAACTTGCTCATTTTGATAGTGGTTATACAATTTAAAAATTATTTGAAGCACATCAATGGAACTTGGAGGCGATCCGACGATCTATGGCGGTTCCCTCTTCAAGTTCACAATGAGCCCCATCATGCACACGATCACTAGGCGATAGCCCTAGTGAGGTATGCGAGTCCGATAACAAAAATGATCTTACTATTGATGAACTCGCACATAGTTATGAATTATTGATGCATGATTATAAAAAATTGCAACGTAGCTATATTGAATTAAAAAGCAAGCATGTCAAAATAAAATCCTCTCATGAAACACTAGCCACTAAGTTTGATCTCATTACAAATGAAAAATATAAATCTTAAAAAATGCAATGAAAAATTAAAATTACAAAATGCTAGTTTGTTTCATGCTAAATGTGATGCTATGTTAGAAGTTGAGAACATTAGAAAAGAGCTTAATTCTTTTAAAAATGATCATGTATGTTCCACTTCTAATAACAATGCATATATGAAAAATGATGAGTTAAATCATGTTAAAAATAGAATATCTACTTTAGATTCAACTTTAAAAACTTGCATTGTAATAACAACAAGCTTACGGACTTGTGTGCAAAGTCATATGAAAATGTTTCTAAGAAACCTATTCACTACGCGCACATGTATAACAAAACTTACAAGTGTTTTATTTGCGGCCGAAAATGCCATATTGCTAAGTTTTGTTATGATACACAAAACCCACCATGCCTAAATATATTGATCCTTGTGCATTCCATCAAGCTTCTTCTTTACATACACATGCACACGCACATATTGCACATCATAAACATGCTCATGTGTACAAGTGTGATTTTTGTGTCGTTTGCGTCATTTGGCCAAGTAGTATTTTGATTTAAAAAGAAATTCACTTTTGCCAAATGTTTCTAAAGAATCACATGTGTTTAAGTGTAATGTTTGTGGTAGATTTGGACATCTTGTAAAATTTTGTTATGATTTGCAAAAAACTTATAAGTTCCAAAATGATCCAAATAGACCCTTGTTTAAAAATGTTTCACGTGCACATCCACATGGTCAATATAAACAAATGCATCCTCTTCATTGCACTTATTGCAATCGAAAGGGTCATTTATATAATTATTGCTATGACCGGACCCGTGCACAAAATGTGCCCAAAAGGGATCATAACCCTAGGGCTTTAAGCTTTAATGATAGAGGTCATGTCCCTAGACTCTTTGGTACCAATAGTAATTGGGTACCAAAATATATTTAATCTTTAAGAACGAATTCTTTGGCTTTTTAGTTTTTCATGTTCTTAAAGACGATTTTTAAGTTTTATAAACAAAATTGAGAACAATTTTACGCTTCATATTTGATTTGAAAAGTTATCATTCATAGTTTTTCATGATTCTCTTTCATAGACTTTCATGTTTTCATCCTTTATGAATTGATACAATTTTTATCAATATGATTTTTCTATACTAAAACATCATTTTTGTTAATATATATTGTTTTTAATTTTTAAGTTTGAACAAGGTGTTTGTGTTTATGGGATCATTATAAAACACTCTTATGATGATATTTATGTGTTTGAGCTTCCGGATCATCTATTTGTGGTTTATCATATATTCCTTATATGGTTTGATCAAGTTTTACGAAAAGTATTTCTTCTATTGATCAAACACTTTTTAGATATATACTTTGTTTTGTATTTGCATATGTGAGGGTTATATATTTGAGCAACCCCCGGGAGGTTTATCAGATGCTAAAAGATTTATTTGGGTTGAAACTTGTTTCAAGAGCTTGTTATGCTCGCCTCTCTTACTTTTGTCAAAAATGATACAATATATATACTTTGAATTTCTTTTAGTATCATTTGAGGCTTTTATTTGAACCTTCATGAGGTTCATGATTTTATTTTTTTGATTTCATGATCTACTTTTGTTTATATCCAAATAATGTTTTATGATTGGGTATTGAGACACCTTTTATATGTCTATTTGTGCTCTCAATCAATCATGTTTTATGATGGAAAATTTGTAATTTTTTTAAACCATTTGATGTTTGATTGCCTTTTAAATTTTTTGAAATCTTTTATGTTTTAGACTCTTGTGACACCTTATCTTCATGATACACGTATATGTGTTCACTTAGTCTATCTTTGTATGTGAGTTGTGTTTAGCATAGTTTACATTATGCTTGCTCACATGTTTGTCATGATCTTTATTACATATATTCTTTATGGCTTTTTGATAGGGGAGCTTTCCCCATATTTTTGTTTATACTCACTTGTGCTTTTTGTTAGGGGGAGCTTTCACTTTCTTTTTTATCATATTGTTTATCCCCATTTTTAATGTTGCCAAAGAGGAGAAAATTGTGAGTATATAGTAGTTGGTTTTTGATTGTTTTATTGATTTGATTATGCATATTGGTAAATTGTTTGTCATCATAAAAAAGGGGGAGATTGTTGGCCTTATTGTTTTGATGATGATTTAACAAACAATTTACGACTAATATTGGTTTTAGTATTTTGTTTTGTGTTGTTTAGTATACATAGGAAATTGAGCAACATTGGTATTGAAGCCTATGCAAATCAAGTCAATCAATCAAAGTTAAAGCTTCAGAAGATTCATTCTTGGTATACTTAGTATATGATTATATAATATGTGTAAATTCTACAAGCTCAAATATACACAGACATTTCATTTGTGAAATTTCTCAAATATAGGTGTTTTTATGCAAAATATGTTTTAATATGCTTTGGACTATACAAACATTATTAACATCTTTTATTATGTCCATTTAAACATTACACAAGTTTTTAAAACTTGATTTGAGCCAAAAGTCAAAATCAACATGTTTAAAACACATGTATTTTTAGTGCTGTTGAATTTTTCTAAGATTTCACAAATGATAAGAGCAAATTGAAAGATTCCTTTTCCAACATGTTCATAATCAAGTTTATAAACTTTTCCCAAAGTTTTACATTTTTTGGAATTTATTTGCTATTTTTAAAAGAACTTTAAAATTCGTTTTTAAAAAATCAATACAGGCTAATAACCTGTTATTAGTCGACTGATGATATTTGTCAGTCAACTGAAGAAATGTCCTGTAATCTTCAAAAAATTTTGTTTTTTATTGGTCGACTGATCAGTAGACCGATGAGGTCATCAGTCGACTCATGAGGTCATCGGTCAGTGGACCATGCTTATTAGTCGACTGATAAGCTGCCGTTTGGGTATAACGGTCAGCTCATCAGTCGACTGACGCAATAGTCGACTGATAAGCCCGAACGACTATTTTTCCAACCTTTTACAATTTTGTCTTTTTGTTGGATTTTCTTGGGTTTTGAGCTTTGGTTTTTCATCCTATATATACCCCTCACTATTTTAGTTCTGCAAACATCCAGGAGGGTTTTAAAAAAAAGAGTTTTAAGAGTTTAAAAGTTTGTTTCTCAAGTTTGTGTTTGTGTTTACAAAGAGGAAGCTTACATTGTCAATTGAGGAATTCATTCTCAATCTTCTTCATCCTCATTTGTATTTATAGAGAAGTTTTTCTAACTATTTTCTCTAGCAATTTTATTATTGATTTTCATATTCTTATTATTGCTAGTTTGCTAATTGAGTTAGATTTTATTTATACTCATTTTGTCACACACACCCTATTTTGAGCTTTTAATATTTCATACATCATATATTGAGTTGTGGGATTGTGATATTGTGAGAGAGAGCTTACATTGTGT
This sequence comes from Asparagus kiusianus, assembly GCA_022839385.1. NCBI lineage: Eukaryota > Viridiplantae > Streptophyta > Magnoliopsida > Asparagales > Asparagaceae > Asparagus > Asparagus kiusianus. The sequence continues at coordinate 410,394 of BQKN01000834.1, forward strand.
TCTAACCTATTGTAGAGAACAAAATATTGTATTTGAGCATTATTGTGAGTTATACATTGTATTACACTTGTACATCAAGAGGAGTGGTTGGTGAAAGACGGGGTCGATTACAAGAGGAGTGGCGTTGGTTGTAAAGCCTAGAGAGAGGTTATAAATCCGCGTACTTGAGGAAGAGGATACAGGCTAGGCCAACACTTAGAGGGTGTAGAGTGTGATTACAAGTGTGTAGTTGTAAAGTTTTCGGTGAACTAGAAAACCGAGTTATGAGGTGTAAACGTTATTCGGGTGAGCGTAGAAAACCCGGTTGTAATAGTAAAATCCTCCTCGGGAGTGGGGAGCGGAGACGTAGGACGGAAGGTCCAAACTCCGTGATCATCTTTGTATGTTAGAGTTTGCATTGGCGTATCATTTGTGTCTATTGCCTAGTCTATTTTATTCGCCATTGCTCATTGTTTATATTGCCCTATCATATTTATTTTTGCTTTTGCATATATCTCATTGTGTATCTCATTGATAGGATATTACACTTTGTTTATATTGCTCATTCTTGCTCATATCACATTGTATATCTATCTTATAAGAATAATTTGTTAATAAGTTTTAATCTACATTGATATCTAGTAAGATTAGGAATAACTCTATTCACCCCCCTCTAGGGGGTTATCATTTCTTGCTAAAAGTTATGAGGATTTTGTGAAGAAACGTTAAATGACGATTCGCGGGAACCAATCCAAAGTATTTGTTTTTTTTTCAAACTTACCCTTTAAAAGTTTCTATAGTTGGAGATTTTAGGTTTTGTTGTTGAGAGGGACAGGTGGTGAGAATATACAAAGAGAATACAAAAACAGGTTGGAGTCGATAACACCTCTTGTAAGATTTATCTCAATTCTTGTGATTTTTTTTGCCTTTGAGAATAATGAGGATTATAACCAATTTTTTTATAAATAAAATATGTCATGTCTTAACCCCTATAAAATGAATTAGTAAACTCCTCAATTAAGGGGTTAATTCATTTTAATCCATCTAGAAAGATTTTCATCCTTTTCAATTTTTTTTTTGTTTAATGGAAGAGGTTCACTCACTTTATGGCTTGCATTGTATAACATGTGAGTCAAAAGGCCGCAAGCAAAAGCCTAAAGTTTTCTTATCATGTTCATATGTATTTGACAATTAACTAAAATATTATCTAGACAGGAAAAAAATCTCAGTTTACTCATGTCCCATTTATCGGCAACAATGTATTCCCTCTCCTCGCTAAACTTTTTTAAGGACATTTTAGTTATTTACATATTACAAGACAGAAGTTTAAGGGGGCATTCGCCAGAATCAGCACAAAGGGGCTGCTTGAATGCCTTTAGTAAACTAGAGTATTTATGACACAAAATAGAAAGTGGTTATCCACCTCACCAATTCCGATTCGAGTGTTTACATGGTTTGGTTAGGAATCTTTGTGAATCCTAAAATAATAGTATTACATTGTTTGGATAGTATAATGTAAACTAGAGTATTTATGACACAAAATGGAAAATGGTTATCCACCTCACCACTTTCTACAATGTTTTGACTTTATTATTATTATTTTGGACACATTTATGACATTGTGTCAGCTTTCCAACAAAATCACTCCTAATTTTGGTGATTTTGCTTTCGGTGACACCTCATCAAAATGTGTAATCTTTTCATGTAAAAGAGAATTTAAACAAACTAGGTAAAGTGATGAAAACTGACATTGAGACCCACTTTTTTACACTTTCCATCCTTTTACATGGTAAAAACATACAACCAAACAGCCCCAAAGTTTTGGAGGCACCTGAAAGTTCATGCAGTTTTATTAGAATAAACAAATTTAAAGGGGGTTATCTACAATACACTAGACGTTAACGCAGATTTGTCTAGGTAAGATAGTTGAATGTGGCTATTTACAACACTCCTCAGAGTTCGGGGTTTCGTTGAAATTAACCCAAAAAATAATTGATGCCAAATTTAAATGTGAGTTTGGATGAGAAGGACTATGCGAAAGAGTCCACCTTTTCTCTGTTAATTCTTTCCAACTGATAAAGGGTTTCTATGTAAAAAAACCGCTACATTTAAAATCTAGCACTCCTTCGGTGCACAGCTATTGAACGCACCCAATAGTCACCCGTCATTTTCTATTTCATCGTTACCTCAAATGGGTGGGTCCCGCAGCCCAGGTGAATTGGGTGTGCAGCGCCCAGCTAAAAGAAAAATAACATCAAATTTCCTCAAAATTCTAAAATGATAAAATCCCGAGAGGATACGAGGGAGAGAGTTCAGTTATAAATCCCCAAATAATTACTTTCAAAAAAGAAATTAGCGTATTCTCTTTAATCTCACTTCTCGTTCGCTGTCGCAAGTCTCCTCACCTTCTCTATCCTCCAATCTGAAACCCTAACCCTAGCCCTGGCCAATCTCTCTCAAACACTAATCTCGATCGCTTGAAGCGATTGGATCTCTGGTAATCTCGATTTCTCGTGACTTTCTGCTTTAGATCGGAAACCCTAGACGGCCTCTTGTTGCTTCGATCTCCCTCGTTTTCTCGTTATGGCGGAAGAAAAGCACGATCTGGGCAAAAATCAGGCGAAAGGTACTTTCTTGATTGTTCCTTTCCATTGTTTCGATGAGATTATGTGTTTCCGGATTTGAGTCTGGAATTTTGTAAGGAATCGCTGAGCGTTTGCTTCTTTTGAGAATTTGGGAGGAGGTGAATTTGGTGGTGCTGTTTTTTTCTCTTGAAATGATAATTATTTTAGGATTTTTTTCGTGCTGACCAGTTTGATTCTGGATCTGAGAGAGTAGTGCTTTTACACAATACAAAGTGTCTTTTGAGAATAATCTTTGGTTAAAATTGAGGAATCGCTTCATAAGTGTTTTGTCTTTCTCTGCGAGCTTAGGTTCAGAATCTTTCTGGAATATTTGTAAGTCTCAGTGGATTTTTACATGTACATTTGTAGTAAATTGCATTGATTGAATTTTTTTGGTTAATTCTAGATGATGAATAACTTTGTATAATTTTGTTTCTCTAGCGTGGCATTATATTAGTTGTTTTAGTTACTAAATTAAGTATCAATGTTATGTTATACTTGATCTAATGAATGAATGCTCTTTTGCGCTGCACTTGTCATTGTGCAAGTATGTTTCCTTAAAAAATGGAATTATTTTGAATCTTGTAAGTACTGTTACATCTAGATATATATTTTTGAAGCTATCTACTCCCGTTAGAAACTAACAGTTAGAAATATTTGCTTTACTGGTAAAAGATTATTAAATTTTAGAGTTTTATTTTGGCTAAAATCTAAAATTAATAATCCCAGTTTGAACCTTTAGGCTTAATTATGTTTTTCACTATTCAGATTCCTTCTCAATCTCCTGTGAAATTGCTGTACATCAATTCCTGTACATATTTGCATCTGATTTTCTTATTTAAAAGGCATTGTTAGAAATATGATCTGTTGATTTTACTGCAAACATCTTCCGTCTAAAAAGCTGTTTTTTAGGTCACGTCACTGTTTCTAATTCTTTAAGAAAACACATTGTTAATCAAGATATTCACTCGTTCTTTTTATTGTGGAAGAACATTAATAGAGAAAATCTTTGTTGGAAGATTTTCGCTCTACAATGACGATCTGTAATCTACTGATGTCTATTTATTTTTTTTTGTTTCCAATAGAACATTTACGTGTCAAAGAGGGGATGCTCTTGGCCAAACGATGCCCCCTCTTCCCCCCCCCCCCCCCAAAAAAAAAAAAAAAAAAAACCAAAATAAGAAAAAACAGACAAATTTCTTCAATTCCTTGCTCCTTCATCATTTTTTATGTTTCGCTGTGTTGCATGCGCTCCTGTACATGTGTTGTTAACTCACCACTGTATACTCCTATCAGACTTTTGCTTAATGATGAAGTGACTTTTTCAGGGTGTATCAGATAGCTTGGGTACCTGAACAGAATTAGATAGGCATTCTTTTTTTGATTACTAGTACAAGTCAATCAATGTTACTGTGTTAAAGTAATTACTGATTGAAGAAATATTCCTCCTTTCCATATCAGGTAGCAGCTCTGCAAGAAATGATGATGAGAAGGTTCCTTTGGGGGTTGTTGATGAATTGAAAGGTGATTTTCTGTTAAAAATGTTTTCTATTGGATATTCAGTTATAACTACTATATTGTTCTTCGAAAAGTGATTGCCACGGCGAGAAGCTAAATATTAGTATTAGTTATGATTAAGTTGACCATTCAATAAGGTATGTATTCTTAAGAAGTACCTTTTTTGATATACCTTTTTATGGATCGTATACTTTGGGATTTCTAGATGTTAAAAGCAATAGTTGTATTTTCGATGAGACCTTTTTAAGGTAAACTACCGAAGTTAGATACCTTGTTCACTTTTAATACTATCAATTTTTCCATTCTAAAGAAATATTAGAGGCATAAGGATGTTATGCTATATTAATTTGTACTTTCACGGTAAAATGCAATGTTACATTAAACGTTGGGCGTTTCTAGACGTCGGACTTGACGCCCAGCGCTTAGTCGTTTAGGCGGGCGCCTAAGCAGTTTTTGGGCGTTTTTTTATTTTTTATTTTTAATTGTTATACTTGAAGATAAATATATATACTCAATCAAAGATGCATAAATACTAAAATACCAACACTATTAACTAAATTACTTGGTTTACCAATTACAATAGCTCTTTGTATGTTTATACTTCTCAACTCAAATTATAAGTACATCTTAACAGTGAAAAACTCATTCTCAACTCAAATTATTGTTAACTTATAAGTTACTGTTAAGTTTAAGTTAACAATAAACTTAAACTTAAGTTTACTGTTAACTAAAATATTGTTAACTTAAGTTTACTGTTAACTTAAACTTAAGTTTACCATCAACAGAAAAGTTAATATTAACTTAAACTTAAATTTAAGTTTATTATTAGCTTAAACTTAAGTTTAACTTAAACTTAAAACTTAAACTTAAGTTTACTGTTAACTTACACTTCTTAAGTTTAGGTTACTGTTGTTAACTAACTTAAATAGATATTTAAGAAGTACTCTTTGCCTTGTTAGTAGTTACAGAGATCGGGGGAGCTCGATAATGTTACAGAAGGTGCTAGGCAGACTAGGCGTTTGAGTGAGCGTCTAGTGCCTAGACCTCTGGGCGTACGCCTAGGCAGCGCCTAGGCGTTTGACTATTTTTAAATTATTTAATTATAATAATTGATAAAAATATATATTAAATTCATATAAATTTTTTAAAAAAGATAGCAATCGTAGTTCCATAATAAATCATGCATACTTAGATATTAAATAGCTAAAATAATAATTAACAAGGCTAGAGCCTAACACCTTTTCTTTTTTTATTTTTAATTACAATAATTGATAGTGAATGTCAATGTTATAGAAAGCTTAGATGTCGGACTGGTGTCTAGGAAAATTTGTTTCTTCTTTTAAGTGGTGGTCGATGAAGTTTTGCTGAAGGTCGGAGGAGGTAGTGGAAGTGTTCATATTTGGAGGTTAATGGAGTTTGGAGGACGTGTAGGCTTCACAACCAAGGCTTACAAGATGCAATCTACGTAAGCAGACAATGCTCCCCTAAACTCTTGTAAAATCTAGGTGGGCAGCCTAAATACCGTTTAGGTGCTAGGCGTTAGTTAGGCGGCCTAGGTACTGCCTAGGCCTAGGCGTATGCCTAAGCGGACTAGGTAGAGATTTTTTAAAACAGTGGTAAAATGACATTTTCCATAATTGCTAGGTCGATTACAGTTGGCTGGTGTTTGTTGCTGCCTCTCTGGTATAGGAAACTAGGATATCTTGTTTTACGCATTCAACCTAGGGTGCACATGGTTTGACTCAATTCATTGCCAAAATTGACTAGTCAATGTTGCATTTGACTTCTCAGACTTACATTGTAAACCATTCAATCCTCTATCAATATCCGATATGTGACTAAATCTTGGGGTATTAGTTCATTCTTGTAAGAATATCCATTTTAGGTTTTTTTTGTGGGGGTTGTGGAGGGGTGGCTTACATTTTGGTGAAAGGGGCTTTTTAACCTAACTTTTCATATATATCTGTTTGATTTTGTCCTAATAAGCTAGCTTTTAAGCGTGATTTAAAAAAAATGAGGATTTCCTAACTTTGAAAAGCTATCTTATAAGCTCACCTAAATAAAAGGGTGTTTGGAAGGGTTTATTTCTTGGTCAATGTAGCTTTTAAGCTAGCATTTTCATATTTACCTGTTTGGTAACACCCCAAATAAGCTAGTTTTTAAGTGTCATTTAAAAAAGTTGGGATTATCCAAACTTATGAAAGCATAACTTTTAGCTCACCTAAATAAGCTAGGTTTGACCAAGTGAAATGATTTTTTTAGCCATATATTTTTAATGATATTTTTATCATACAATTCATAAGCCGTCAAAAGATAATATTTATATAGCTTAAAATCTTATAAAACTAAGCTCCCTTAAACACTGTGTAAGTTAGGTTTGACCAAGCAAATGACTATTATACCAAAAACCATGAAAAGCTTACATAGCTTAAAAAGCCAAAAGCCACCAAAGCTACCATAGCTTAAAAGCTTCTAAAACTAAGCTCCCGAAGCACCCTCTTAGACTCATTAGTTTGTAGCACTATGTTAGGCTAGGTGTTCTTTTTCATACATTTTTAATCTTTTCGTGCCATTTAGCTTCCAGGAGGATTTTTGGCTGTTAAACATACCAATTATTTTAGCATTATATTTCCTGTACTTATGCAATTTAATTTATATATTCGTATCTGCAGTATTCTGTATCCAAAGTTTCTTCTTATTATCTTATATACGATTTCATTTAATGCAGAACAACTGGCATCTGAGAACAGTATACCTTTATCTCCACAGTGGCTGTATGCTAAACCCACTGAAAGCAAGGTCAGTATTTCCACCTTTCCAGTCGATAACATATATTTTAATTTTGATGTCCAATTTTATTTTATTTTATTTACTTGAACCTTAGTTAATTAATCACATGGATACAAATAGGATTTATTAATCATTTGTTTGACATGTGAAGCTGTGAGCTCCTATCATGAGATTTTCTTATTGCATGATGCTCAAAATGGAGAAATGATAGGATTTAAAATCCACAGGGGAACTTGGTCTTTTACTACTGGTGCTTTCTTCTTCTTTTTAGAATTAGATAACTTGCGTGCTCATTTCTTAATATCACTTCAGACAACTATCGCTATTATGAATGATTACTTATTTTTGATTGCTTAACAGTTTTTTATGTTGACTCAAGCTTAGATAATAGAATGCCTAAAGAAACAGTTACTTCTTGAATATATTTGCTTCGTTGTTGGATGTTTGGTAGAACTGTTCGTGATTATAATTTTAGGTTCCTCTTGTGTCACCGTGCAAATTGTCCATCCTTTGGCCTTTTAACTGCTTGTGCACATAATAGTTTATACTTGCAAAATTGTTGCCATGCTTGGTTACACGTCTTATTGTGTGCCTGCTTGTAGTTTTAACATGACAACTTTTTGTCTTTCTTCCTTTTGCCTATCCACACATTTGGATGACAAGAAATCAAAACAAGGAATTTGCTGTGCCTTATTGTGTCTTGTAGTGCTTTAGCTGAGGGCTAGGATAAAGACTGGGGTACAACCCTTAAAAAGATATTACTTGAGAGTGATTGTAGCCATTTGAATGATACCTTCTCTATTTAGATCACTGGTTTGCCTGCATCCTTTTCTACTCTTGAATGTTTTTAATTGTAAGATAGATTGTGAAGCCTCTTTAGATACCATATTGTCTGCTTCTTTTTCTCATTACTTCTTTATCTTTTGAACTATATTTCAATATACTATATAGGACATGCGCCATGGAACCTCTTCAGAAACCATTCATAAAGATTCCTGGCGACTGGATGGATCTCAGGACAAGAAAGAATGGAGAAGGAATGTCCCTGATATGGAACCTCGCCGCTGGCGTGATGAGGAAAGGGAAACTGGCTTGCTTAGCAGGCGAGAGCGCAGAAAGGAAGGAGATCGCGAGAATGAATACCGTAAGATTGACCGTCGTTCTGACAGTAACTCCACCAGGGAAACTGCTGATTCTAGGACTTTGCCTTCAGAACGGTGGCATGAAGTTACTGGTCGTAACTCTGCACATGAAGGACGGCGTGATAGTAAATGGTCATCTCGATGGGGACCAGAAGACAAAGACAAGGACTCACGAACTGAGAAAAAGACAGATGTTGAGAAAGAGGATCAGCATTCTGAAAAGCAATCATTTGCTGGCAACAATCGTCCACTGAACGAGACTGATTCCCGTGACAAGTGGAGGCCACGCCATCGTCAGGAAGCTCCATCTGGTGGGCCCTCAGTTTTCCGTGCTGCTCCTGGGTTTAGTTTAGACAAAGGTCGAGCGGAAGGTTCAAGTGTGGGATTTGCTCCTGGAAGAGGTAGAGGAAACTTTACCACAGGTCTACGACTTAGCAGAGTGTCGTCTACTGGCCCTATTGGTGCTGCACCTGCAAATACGAGTGATGCTCAAGATGTAAGGTCTGGTTTATCTTCAAGAACATATCGCTACCCGAGGGGTAAGCTACTTGACATATATAGAAAGCAGAAGGCACTCCCAAATTTTGATCAATCACCTGAGGGTCTTGAGGATGCTCCTCCAATAACTCAGTCAAACTCAGTGGCACCACTTGCTTTTATCACTCCTGGCCCAGAGGAAGGGGCTGTTCTAGATGATATCTCGAAGGGGAGGATTGCTAGCAGTGAACTTTCTGATAATGCGAACAAAGAGGTAAAGAAAATAGTTGGTTCCTGTGAGATGGATGCTGGAGATACTTCATTGGTTGAGAGTTATGAGAAGTCTGCGATCAATTTAGTGAGGAACAGTGGTCTTCACGATGAAGTAATGGATATATCGAATGAACTACACTCTGGAAATATTAGTACGATGAAGTCTGCAAATAAAGTGTTGGATACTGGTGTTGGAACTGAATTTATTTCTGTGGACGCTGATCATTATTATGGTAAAGTAACAGGGTACGTTCCTGGCAATACTAAACAGGAAGTTAGTGGAGAAAGTGTATGGAAGGAAGACAGAAAGCTTGAGGGGAGTAGTTCGATTTCTTCCATTGATGTTAGTATTAAGCTGCCCAATGATTCCAGTTCTCTGTTTGATATGTCTGTTATCCAAGGCACTCCCAATAATGGCATGCGATATCAAAATAACAAGGAAGTGAAGATTTTAAAACTTACTGTTCCTCCTGAGGAAATGAGTTTGTTCTATCGAGACCCTCAAGGAGAGATTCAGGGGCCATTTTTAGGCGTTGACATAATCTCCTGGTTTGAGCAAGGGTTTTTTGGTACAGATTTACCTGTATGTTTGACAGATGCTCCAACAGGCACACCATTTCAGCCACTTGGTGAATTAATGCCTCACTTGACTTTAAGTTCTAATGACACGTCTGTCCACTATCCTACTGAGCAATGTGAACCTTTGGATATTGTTAGAAGCAAGCTGGAGGTGGATACACCAGCTTCTGATGGCACTGGTTCTTTTGCTGGTAGTGACAAACGATGGACATCATCTGGAACTGAGGGACCTTTGGATCTTCATATTCAGCCTAGAATGGCTGGGCATGATGATTTTATTGACCCTCCCCAAGGAAGATTGTTTACTTCAAACTCAGATAATCCTGCAGGAATTCCTAGTTCGGAAAATCAAACAATTCTTGGTTTTGCTGGTCAGGATGCTGAAGGTGGTTCCTTCTTCTACTCACTTCTTACTCATTTGACTTAAAAGTGACCCTTTACATATTTTCTCACTTTTAAGTGCACTTTCTGATAGTTTTTTTGGCATCTTATGCAGAAGTGCTGTATACAGGGAGGCCTGCCAGTAGCATTGAGAATCCTTTAGGAAAGCTTGCTAGTGACCTTCGTGAATTGTCACAGAAGCCTAGTGCTCACCAGTTTTTGGCAAATGAAATGGGACCGCGAAGGTCGTCCAGTCATACACTTTCCACGGATAAAGATCTGAATCCTCTAGGATTGCTTTGGTCTGAGCTAGAGGGAACTCATTCGAAGCATCCCTTGTCATCAAACCTGGTCAATGACAATAGCTATGGGCGTGTCAATGATGTTGGTGGTGCAGATTCCTCTTTCAATGTAATAGGAGATCCCTCAGCTGTCCGTGATACATGGTCCAGTCACTATAGACGAAAAACTAGCTCAAATGTTCTCCATGATGCTATGGATGCAAGTCACTTGGCACTTGTTGAGCAAGAGGCTAATCGCATCAGTTTGGAAGAGCACCTGTTAGCACAACAGCTTCAGAAACAGCAGCTGCAACAGCAACAGCTACAGCAGCAACATTTGCTGTCTCATCAGAACATGCATTCATCAGTCCCATTTATTGAACAAGTTCAGGGATCTATTCGGCGTCAACAGTCTATAAACCAATCTATGCCAGAGTTAGAGCATTTATTGAAACTTCAGTTACAGGAGCAGCAGCTGCATCAGCAACAGCAACAGCTGCATCAGCAACAGCAACAACAGCTGCATCAGCAACAACAACTACATCAGCAACAACAACTTCAGCAGCAAATGCAATTAATGCAACAGAAACAACAGCAACAACAAGAACAATTGCTTTTTGAGCATTTGCTGCACCCACAGTTGCGTGACCCTAGTTTTGCAGCTTCGCATGTTGACCAGGTTTTATATAAACAAAGTCTCTTGCATGAGTTGCAACAACAGACTCATCATGTCTCCCGGCACGAACCATCTATTGAGGAGCTTATTCAAGCGAAGTTTGGCCACAGCCTTCATCCTGAGCATCAGGGCGATCTGTTGGAGCGATTACATCTAGGTCTTCAGCCAGATCAACTGTCTCATTCTAGGCACCAGCCTTTGCGTTCCATGGAGGAACAACTACTTTTTAGTCTTCAGCAGGAGCAACTGCAAGCTCAGCAGTTCCCCCTTACATCGAGGCACCAGCTAGGCATAGACAAAGAGAGAAATGTTGGAGGGCTCTGGTCTGTTGATGACTCTGGCCAGTTCATCAGGACTGCTGGTAGTTCACACCAGGCTCATTCTGGTAGACTTGGCCAACTAGATTTGAGCCAATCTTTTCAGAGATCTTCATCCTATGAACAACCAAGCCAGCTTGAAAGGAACTTCATGTTTCATGAGCGAAGCCAGAGAGGAAATTTTGAAAGAAATCCACAACTTTTTGAGAGGTCAAATTCTGTATCTGCAGGTTTTCCTGGCCCAAATGTTGACATAGCAAATGCCTTGGCACACCTTCAAAGCCTGGATATGCAGGATCTGCATGGTCAGATGCACCCAACTATTCAGAGGGGACAATTTCCCTCTGGAAGTGCTCAGCATCGTGCTTCAAACCAATTTGCAGGTTCACATTTGGATGCAGCAGACACTCACTGGTCTGAGCTCAATGGGCAGCTATCCAATAATTTTGCAGAAGCTCACTTCAACCAGTTGCATCTTGAAGCAGAGAAACAGAAGAGGGACATGAAATTAAATCTTGCAGGAAGGGATCCAAATTCTTGGGCAGCACTTGTGGGAAGTGATGAAAACTCCAATCAAGGATTAGATGACTTGCTCCATCGAAATATGCTCCTCCAATCCTCACAAGCATTAGAATTGGGTGATGCTGCACAAATGTCTTACAAGAACAGAGATGCCTCTTGGCCCTTCTCTCATTCTTCCTCAGATCATTCATTTAATGTTAATGTAGATAAAATGGGTTTAGTTGATTCCTTTAGAAATGATTCTCTTCATAATCAAGGACAGGTGCAGTCAGACCGTTTTAGTGCAAACTTAGAAAGATATGAAAATGCCGGAAGACTTACTTCTCATTCTAGTTCTGGAACATTTATGGAGCACAATCAACTTTTTGCAGATGCACATGATATTGGGAAAGAACATCTTGCTGATTCTTTTGGCGGGGATACATCTAATAAGGTAGACTCATCAGATGTAATGGAGGGGAAGAGGGTGGAGAAGCGTGGTTTTAAAGGCAAGTTGAGTAAGTCATTGCTGGACACGACGGAAAGCAGCATTGAAAAGTTTGCAAGTTCTGTTACAGATCAGGGAGATCAGGAAATCAATGCACGCGCCAGTCATTCATTTGAATCATTTGGAAACAATGGTAAGTTGATTAAATGTTAGTTTTGATGAGTTTATGCCAAAATTATTCATACGCACTTGTGGAATTGAGCAGGCGGAGGTTCGACTATCTATAGTTATGACACAGGAGTTGACAATGCTTATGGCAAGGACCTGGTTAACCAGAAGTAAGTATTGATCTAAAACTATTCAATATTGATTGATATTGACTGCTACATCATAGGTGGAATAGATGGCCAGTAGTGATGAATCACCATTATCTTATGAAAACCGTACAGTCCTGCTACATACTTCATCTTTTTTTCCCTCCCAAAGGAAAAAGAACACCTTTATCTATTTATCTGTTTATTTGATCATGCTCTATTCTGCCATATATCTTTATCTATTAGCTATTTGATTGATCTTCATCTCGATCATATTCAAGGATCCTTTTTTCTCATTAACGTGGTTTTCTCCAGCAGATAGCTATGGATGCTAAAATTTTTGTGGTGATTGACTCTTTAATCTTCTTATTTTTCTGCTTAGGTTCAACGGAAGCTATTGTTTTCTTTTCTCTGGCTTATATTCATGTTCATGTTAATTGTTTTATTGATCTAAATTATCAAAGAGGGAGCTACATCGTTCCTTTGCTTGAAATTTTAATTTGAAGTCATTGTTCATATTGCCTACCATGCACTTTTTGGAAGCCAGCGTCTAAAAGTGTAATGTAATAGGTTTTGATTTAAAAAGAATAGTGTGTTTTTGTTCTTTGCTTGAATTTCTTTTGAAATCATTGCTGAACACAGCAGTCTAAAAGGATAATGGAATAAGTTCATTTACTATGATTTATGTAAGATGTATATGGAGAAAATGGTTTATCTGAAATCATCCCTGTTTTCTTGTGGAATTATCATTTTCTTATTGTCATTGGACCTTTTATGAATTCTTTGTGTTAGTTTATTTTCTAGTGACATCTAAACACCTTATTTACTTTTGCACACTTCATGTGATTCTTCCTTCACGACACCCTACAGTCCTTTTGCATAACTCAATCCGCAGGAAGCAGTTGCTTCCATGCCTTAGTTTTTCATTATTTCTGTTGCGAAGCATTGCATCCAGCATGCCAACTAGGAGCCTTTTGGGATCAGTTTCTTTAGTGAAAGTTCAGACCGTAAGCTGTTTCCTTTGATGAATATTTCAATGTGTGACATGATTATCTTGACATTGCTTGTTATTTAGTAATTAACATGCCTTCATGGCCCCTCATATCCTCCAAAATTCATATTGAGATATATACTCATCTTTTCAGCAATACACTCTGGCCTGATGAGCATTCTTGGGTTCTCAACCTGTAGTTTTTTTTATTATAAAGGAATATTTTTTAGTAAAGGGTATTCAAATATTTGTTAATGGGGCTAGGAGATCTAGAGGTCGACCTAGAATGACTTGGTCAGAAGTAATTAAGAAGGACATGATTAAGACTAACGTAACAGAGGAAATGACCTGTAACAGGATAGAAGAGAAAAATAGGATTCATGTAGCCGACCCCAAACATTTGTGAGAAATGCTTGGTTGGTGGTGTTGTTGTATTCAAATCTTTCTTCAAGTTCAGGATAACATGTTAAACAGCTACAATATAACTTTAAAGAGATCATTGTTGCTTATTGGATGTCCCATTTTCTAAGATGAATTGTAAATAAATTGTTCTGTGTTGGGAAAGGGCGTTTGTTCAGATTTGTCTTAAAGTGATTTTTTGCCTCTCATCTCAGTAATTCCTTTTTATGTAATCTGACATGTAAAGCGTTTAGATTAATGGATTAAAAATAATGACTCACAATGGCATTGTTGAACATGCTATTGAGACTTACTAATTGTAGAGTGGGAAAAAAACATCAGTTTGATTAAACAACATATGAGGTACTTGATAATAGACATTACTAGGTGAATAGATATGTGGAGGAGGAAAAAACTGACTTAGACACACTGGGAATTATTAGACGATGGAAGGCCTGCAGGGGCTGTAACTAATTAAACTGTGCAATGAAGTGGACTTCCTAGATTGTGCACTGCATCTAGTGTGTTAGGCAATGCAAGGCAATAAACCATAACCTCATTAATGAGGTGTAAACCTTATATACAGTTGTGTTAGCCCATGAGTAATATATTTATATTCAAGACAGTATGAGTAGTGTTTTGCAGGCTAAAATGCCACTTTAGCATATAAAGTGATACCCACTAACCAAATAATAACACCTATCAATTGACACATTTAACCGTTTACACCTACTCTGGTTGCTGGAGTTTTGGTTTGACCGTGAAAAGTATAAATTTTTACATATATAATATACCTCTGATATCTCTCATACTTACATATTTGCCCTCCAAAATTTAAAAGATTTACAAAAATCCCCCCCCCCTCTCCCACCATCATCTCCTTCACCCTCCTCTTCTCCCCTCTTATCACATCTTCTCCACTTTCCTCCTTCCGGAAATTACTCCCCCCTCCATTTTCTACTCCCCAAAACTCTCCCCTCCCTCTCTCCACCATCTGCCTCATTCTCTTCTTCTCTCTTTACTCTCTCTCCTCTTTCCTCCTTCCCAAATTTCTCATCTTCACCTCCTTCCCTCCCTCCTCTGCCCATGTTCCTCTCCTTAACCTCTCTCTATTCTCTCATCTCAGTCTTCTTCGCCCTCTTTCCTCCTCTCCTTTCCTCTCTCTCCTCTCTCCCCTCAAACACTAACCTAAAAGTGGATAAGGAAGTGGAGGAAGTGGAGAAGGAAAGTGAGGGGAGTGGGGAGAGAGGTTGAAAAGAAAGAGAGTTAGATCTTTATGCAAATATTTTAATTTTGAGGGTAAATTTGTAATTGTGAGAGATATGAGGGGTATAGATGCACAAATCCATAATTTTCTTGTACAAATGAAAATTCCAGCGAATGGAGTAGGCTTAAGTGGTTAACTGTGTCAATTTATACGTGTAAGTGTTTGACAGCGTCACTTTTTAGGTTTTATTGGTTAGAGGTGTCACTTAATAGGCTAGAGTGGTATTTTAGCCGTGTTTTGTAGGACACGTCTTTATCAGTAATTCCAGGAGTCGTGGTAATTGCAAATTATTTCTTAATCTTGGAATCTTTCTTTTGCCTGAAATTACTCTTTAACATGAAGGAGAATGCGGTGAAACCTTGCAGCAATCAAAGCTCCTGGCTTAAGACTATTACTAGGCGAAGAAACATGTGGTTTTGCATCGTCAATCTGTTCAGTATGCAGAGATGCAAAGTTGATGATTTGATAATCAATAGGCAAAGAAGTATGTGGGCTAGTATCACAGGCAGTTCATACTTCTCAGGCAATTGGTTTATAGTTACATCAAGAATAAAACATTTAGCATGCTATTTAACATACAGCTTAGCTTACACAACAGGCTGCTTTATTACAACTCTAATTTCTTTTTCCCTTAAATTTATTTTTTCTCCCTTTGAGGGTGGTTACTAAAAATATTCTGTTATAACTTTGCCTTCGGTCTCTATTAGGGTGCCTGGGATACTTCCAAGAGCCAGGATTGATACTCAAGGGACAAGATCCGAGCATGTCACTGCTTCGTCCATCAAAGGAAAGAATCCATCTACTTCAATATCCTCTGGAGGTATACATCATTGTTACTAACTGAACTATGTTTTCCAGTTTTGAAATCTTTAAACTAAAATTTGTGTGACAATCAGAAGGGAGAAGAGAACCTGGAGGAAATTCTTCAGAGGCAACTGCTCCTTTACACAACAAGAAGGAGATGAGATTTCGACAATCATCCTCAACCAGCGATGCCCCAGAAGCTTCCTTCATTGAAATGCTGAAGAGCACCAAGAAAATAGTTCCTCCCGAGCCTGAAGCTTCCGCTGAGTCTCAGGATGCTGGTGTGAAGGGTGGGAACAGCAAGAAGAAAGGGAAGAAAGGGAGGCAGATTGACCCTTCTCTTCTCGGCTTCAAGGTACATAGCAACCGTATCATGATGGGTGAGATCCATCGTCCAGAGGACTGATCCCATATCGCTAACAATTTATTTCATATTCTTTTTGGATTGTAAATGTGTTTTTTTGTAAAGTATATAGGCTGTAGTATTGCTTTTTTAGGATTTTTGTTCTCATATTGGCTGTAAAACTGTAAAGAAGTTTTGGGTTCAGTTTTGGTTTTGAAAGAGCCCTTGAAGAGTGATCAAAATGCAAGCACCCGTGAAGAGTGGTCAAATTGCACACACTTGAATAATGTTTTGTACAGGAAGGGGATTCTGTTAATACAAGTGACCCCCGGGGGTTTGAAAGGGTTTGGAAGCAGCTCATCTTTTGGTAAAGGCTTCAGCTGTTTGTGGATATATTTTAGAGTTGTATGCGACTATATTGGTTATGTAACTAGAGATGAAAGTTAAGCTTGTGTTACGTAGGGAAAACACGTGTTGGTTGATTATGATAATTATTACTGATAGAGCGCATTAGTATAGAATTTACCATGGTATCAAAACATCCGCACGTCACTAATTTTTTTTATATGATGTTGTCATTAGATTCTCTGTACAAAATGTTTTGTGCATATTAAAATAGTGATCGGTCAAGCGTTTGCCAAAATGTTGATATCAACGTTACGAGTTCTTGGGTTTATAGATCCAGCGGTGCTCCAGACACAGGTGCGAACATATTTATTTTGGCGAAGGTAGGAGATTATGGAAGGCCTTACGTGGCATGACTTGTATTTGAAATAGCTTGTGCTCTAAATTCTTTATCATTTCATGAATGATTTTGATTTAATAGTACAATAACTGGGAGTGAAAGTAAAGTTTCTATGTGAAGATTGCATTTAAGTTTTACTCAAATTGATATATACTTACCAGGGTGAAAACTCCTATCAACTTAAGTGGATAGGAAATAGTGATCCACCAAACTTTTTATCCATGGATCTTACCTAGGGATCCTTGCATGATATGAAGAGACTTTTTATATTAATAAATGAGTGGCTAAAAAGTTTAGTGGATCACTATTTCCTATCCACTTAAATTGATAGGAGTCTTGCTCTACTTACCAGCTCTACTTCTTCCTTGTTTTTTTCTACTAGTTTTTATGCATGCGCATTATACGTGATTAAATATTATAATTATTTGTTTTTAGTTTATTTCCTCACTAAAATTTGTTTTTCGATTTTAATTTAATAGTTTTTGCTCTCTTATGTCTCTAAAAGTTAATATTGTGATTACTTATCTTCTTTAATGTTTGTTTGAATAGGCTACACTCAATTTTAAGTTTCATGTTGATAATTAAATTGACATGAAACCAACATGAAGCTAATTTGAATTTTCATGTTATTCAAATTAATATTGAATGAAGCTTTTAATAGCAAGAGGAATAGTTAAAGCCAATTTGAATATTCATGTTATTCAAATTAATTTGAATATTCATGCTATAGTGTTGTAAAAGTAAAAAATACTTGAAAAATAGCATTATAATAGCAAGAGGAATAATTAAAGCCAATAAGCCTAGATAATTGATTAGAAGTAGCTAAAATAACACAAAAGAGAATATGAATTTTATTCCTAATCATTGATAGACTTCATTAAAAATCATAAACTAAATATTAATGCTAACTCTACAGATAAAAAATCATAAACTAAATATGAAAAATCATCGTAGGGAAGATTATCTCGCTTCTACAAATTAAATTATCAAGTGAAAAATTAGATATCAAATTAAAAGTGTCAGTAAGGTAAGTAGTCCTTAGTCGTACTGAAGATTATCTCGCTTCTATAAATTAATCATCATTATCAAGTAAAAAATTAGATATCAAAGATGTGTGAACCGTGAGCCGCGATTCAAGTGTGCGAGCGATTTATTTATTTTTATAATTAAATACAATTTAAAAATTAGAATTTGATTAGGATAGTTCAAACTTTATAGTTATTTGATTAGGATTAGAATAAATCATTAAATACAATTTAAAAATTAGAATTTGATTAGTATTAGGATAGTTCAAACTTTATATGAGTATTTTTATCTACCGAAAATTTTTCTCGAACTTGTGCTTTTAAAGGGAGTATGATATGAAAATTGTATTTTTTTATTTTTTATAGTAAACACCAAACTTGCTTATATGTTTGCAATGTCACACTTTTTAAAATATTTTGTTAAGAAAAGGCCAACTTTTTATTTTATCCTCAACCATGTCCTTTCTTCCCTCCCCTATCTACCTCCCCATCATCCACCTCCTTTGCTACCCTCCACCAAATTCTCCATCTTCTTCTCCTCTCCCTCCCTCTCTCCTTTGCCTCCTCAACTCTCATCTTCTCCCTCCTACCATTGTTTTAAATATCAGATATCACGTAAATATCTGACGACTAAAATCCATATCAGATTGTGGAAATTAGAGATATATCGGGGAAATATAGTAAATATGAGAGTGTCATATCAGATGATGTTCATGCATAATATAAAATTTTAATATGTAATCTAAACATATTTAATGATTTCTAAGTATAAGGAAATTGCATCATTATATATCTTTAGGATGACTAACAAATAATAAAAATTTTCTATTTAATTGTATCATGAAACCTTCAAAGTGCATAACTATAAAAAAGACATCGAGAGAGATTACAAAGAGGTAGATAAAGATAAAGACAAAAAGAAAGGGTGAGGGGGTTGGGGGGGGGGGGGGGGGGGAAAACGGGACAAAAAAAAAGGGGGGCGGGGGGTGGGGGTGCACAGAGAGAGTCAGAGAGAAATGGGGGAGAGGGATTGAGAAGAGAGAAAAGGGGGAGAAAAGAGAGAGGAAGCTTATCGGAGGAGAGCGAGAGAGAGAGAGGGGAGCGTCGAAATTATAAGGGTTAGGATAATTCTGAGATGGATTAATTTTTGAAGAAAAAGGAGGGTTTTATTGTTAGGTCTCATGTTATGAGCCTACATCTTCTAATCTTGTTTTGATGATTACAAACAATTCCTAATATTGTTTATCTAGTGTTTATGTTTCTTATTAGGTATTCTAGACAAACAATGTGTTGGAGGATGGATGGATTGCGCCATAACGATCATATCAAATGGAGGTTGGCGGAATTATGGAATGAAGCATTGCATTCAAGTTAAAGATCCAAGATCCCGCTTCATCCGCAAGTGTACCAAGTCAAGCTTATTGAAGATCAAGATTGCTTGGGTAATTTAGTTTAGGTTTTATATTATGTGTGTTAGTACTTTAAGCTCAATTATATACACACATACACATTTCGTTTTGGTTTTTGTATATATATAGTTATATATATACATATATGTTTTGGTTTGATTTTGTAGATGTGAAACAAATATATATTCATATATATGTTCATATGTTTCATATTCTATCATATTTGAAAATATTTTTTGGTTTATAGACTTAGCAACGATAGTTTAAACTTTTTATCAAGTCTATAAAATCAGTTTACAAAGTTTCAAAACTTGGTTTATGTCAAAACATCATAATTCAAATATCTCATGTTCTCATGTTTTGGACATATTTGCAAAATAATGATATTTTAGTTTTGGGAAGTGATATTCCAAAAATTCCTTTTGTAACATGTTCATTTACATGTTTATAAACATTTCCCAAAGTTTCATAATTTTTGGAATTTATTTGATATTTTTAAACCCAGTTTTAAGTTGACATGTACTGTTTAAAACAGGTTGTGTGCATGTCATGAGTCGACTCATGAACAGTGACGAGTCGACTCATAAACTGTTGTGTAGTTTGCATTTTGTTTCTGACGAGTCGACTCACAATATCATGAGTCGACCCGACAGGTTGAGTCGACTCATGCCTGTCATAAGTCGACTCATAAAGTGTTCTGGAATTTGGTTTTTGTTTCTGCTGAGTCGACCCATGACCTTATGAGTCGACCCATGCATGATGAGTCGACTCATGAAATTTATGAGTCGACCCATAAGCTGTTTTTTGGCCTGTAACGGTAACTTATGAGTCGACTCATGAACAGTGATGAGTCGACCCATAACACTGTAACGGCTAGTTTTTGGCTGAGCTGTTTTTTTGGGTTTTTGATCTTTTTGCCTTGTTTTCTCTTGGTTTTGGGGTTCCTATAAATACCCCCACATATCCTCAGTTCTAATTAATGAAGAGAAAGTTTTAAACAAGTTTTAAAGGGTGTTTAAGTTTTGTTTAAAGTTTGTTTAAGTGTGTTTATAAGCTTTTAAGCAATTGAGTGTTTTCGGTTTTGGAAATCAATTCCACAAGAGCTTGAGGAGATCATCCTTTGGTGTTTGAGCATTCACTCTTCTCCCTCCATCTCTTGTTATCATATAGAGAAGTTTTCCTAAACTCAATCTAGCCATTTTATATGTTTGATCTTAATTTCCATATGCTAGTTTTATATTGAGTTTAGTTGATTTTATTTATCTCTTTGTTCACACACAACCATTGAGCTTATTGTATTTTCATACTTAGTATATTTTGGGTTGTGGGATTATGTAACTTAGAGAGTGAGCCTACATTGTGTTCTCACCCATTGTAGAGAACAATTTATTTGTTGTGAGCTTTCATTGTGAGATCACTTGTATTACACTAGTACACTGAGAGGAGTGTGTGGTGAGGACGGAGTCGATACCAAGAGGAGTGGCGTCGGTTGCCTAGTGAGAGGTGATAATTCCGAGCACTTGAGGGAGTCGATACGTGAGGACCAACACTTGAGGTGGTAGTTAGTGTAGTTACATTGTGAGATTGTAGACGTTGATCGGTGAGCGTTGAAACCGATATTGTGTGGTGTAAGCGTTTTCGGGTGATCGTTGAAAACCCGGTGTGATAGTAGATTTCTCCCCGGGAGTGGGGAGCGGAGACGTAGGACGGAAGGTCCGAACTCCATGATCATTTGCTTGTGTTTGAGTTGCATTGGCGTTCATTTATACTTGTGCTCATTGCCTATATCGCCTATTGCATCTAGTTTATTTCATCCACTATATTGTTCACCCTTGTGTTATTTATATATCCTTACACATATATTATTCATATTTCTTGTGCTAGGATATATTTATTAATAAGTTTTTAATTTGGCATAAATCGGATTAGATTAGCATAAACCCTATTCACCCCCCTCTAGGGTTCCTTCCTAGTGGCATTAGGGTACTTTCATTTATTTGGTATTTGGGCCATGCTCAAAATTCAAAATCAAAATCCCAAGAAACAAACTTAAAAAAAAGAAAGAAAACAACATCGACCGATATTGCGGATATCAGGATATATATCGGATATTAGGGATGATATATCGGAAAAAACTTTTAAAAATCGAAAAATGCTATAACTTGTAAATATCATTGTGGGCTATTGTAGAATTTGATATATTGGCTGATTTTTATGTGATGCCTCCTACCCTGTCCTTAAACTCTCCCCTCCCCTACCCTCCATCTGCCGCTTTGTCCTCTCCTCTTTCCTTCACATGTTCGATAAATTGTCTCGAGAAAACTTTCTCTTCGACTACCTGGGAGGATTAAGTAGGAGTTGAGGGGTGAAATGAAGGGAGGAGGAAGAAGATGTAGGGGGTGAGGATGAGATTATCTACTCCTATATACTTAAAGGAAAACCCAAAGAATTATTGTTCATGCTATAGTAAATGCTATAGTAAAATACTATAGTATAAGTAGTAAATCAAATATGGTCATCTGCACCCGAAGTTACTGTTTATACTACATTATTTACTATAGCATAAACAGTAAATCAAATATACTCCTCTATACTTGAAGTTACTATTAATAATGCAGTGATTTATTGTATCATAAATAGTAAAGCAAATCAATTGTATTAAAAACTTTTAAGTATAGAGAAGTAGATATGATTTCTAATTTTAAACATTAAATAATTAAATTAAATGTATTAAAACTTAAAAGAAAACAAGTTCAAAATGCAGCGCTTAAAAAAATAGGGGTCCGTGCTTTGCAGAGCACACACTAGTTGGTGTAATAGAGGGAGAGGAGATGAGGGGTGGAGAGGAGATGAAGGGTGAGGGTATATGTGAAATTCCACAAAAAAGTATCAGCTGAATTCTCCCGAATGTGTGATATTGTAAATATGTAATATTGCAAATATGTAAGCAAGTTTATGTGGTTTTCACATTAAAATAAGGGAAAAATGTGTCCAGGCCCCAAAAATAGAAAGTTCATGTGACCCACCCCCTTGTATTTTGCCCCATGTGATTCAGCCCCAAAAAGTACCATTTAATATTTTAAGGCCCCTCCACGTCAGCAGTATAAAAAAAGTGATTGTATTTTAAAAAAAATCCGAAATTACCCCTCCACTTATCTTCCCTAGACATCTGGTCCACAAACTACATGGAAAGTCACGCCCATTAATGCGATCTGATGAAAAAAATAGAGGGAAATTTCCCGCCCTTTTTTGAACTCTATCATGAGCAATAACTCATGTTAGTTCTAAGTTATTTAATGTTAGTTCTAAGTTATTTAATGTTAGTTCTAACTTATTTTATGTTAGTTCTAATTTAGTTCTAATTCGTGTTAGAGCTAATTTTAAGTAGAACTAATATAAATACTTTAGGCTATTTGGTCTAGTGGTAAACCTTATTTTATATTAGTTCTAACTTATTTTATATTAGTTCTAACTTAGTTCTAATTCATGTTAGAACTAACTTTAAGTAGAACTAATATGTTTATACCATGTTATAGTGGCTATGTTAGTTCTAGTTAAGCTCATGTTAGTTCTGGTGGTTCTCGTGTTAGTTCTAGTTGATTTCATATTAGTTCTACTTCCAGCTAGTGTTGGTTCTAATATAAGCGTTAGTTCTAGTGATTATATTAGTTCTAGTTGAGCTCCTGTTAGAACTGGCACGATACCTATTAGAATTGATACTGGAGAAGCTAGAACTAACACATCATCAAGTAGAAGTAACATGACGTTTAGACCTAACAATTACGCTAGAACTAACGACTTAAATAAATTAGAACTAACACGATACCAGTTAGAACTAACACTGGAGAAGCTAGAACTAACACATCATTAAGTAGAACTAACATGGCGTTTAGACCCAACAATTACGTAGAACTAATGACTTAAATAAATTACAACTAACACGATATCTGTTAGAACTAACACTAGAACTAACACATTAAATAAAATAGAACTAACACGAGCTGGTAAAAATTAGAACTAACCATATTAATTCTAATTTATACAAAGTTAGTTCTATTTTATAACAAGTTAGTTCTAATTTATACTAAGTTAGTTCTATTTATACCACGTTATAGTTCTATTTTATACCACGTTATAGTTTAATTTTATACCACATTATATCTAATTTATACCAAGTTAGTTCTATTTTATAACAAGTTAGTTCTAATTTTATACCACGTTAGTTCTAATTTTATGCCACGTTAGTTCTAATTTATGCCAAGTTAGTTCTAATTTATACAAGTTAGTTCTATTTTATAACAAGCTATCTCTAAATTATACAATGTTAATTCAATTCTGGAGCGTGTTAGTTCTAATTTATACCATGTTAGTTCTATTCTGTAGCACGTTAGTTCTAATCTACATCATGTTAGTTCTATTCTATAGTGTATTAGTTCTAATCTACACCATATTAGTTCTATTCTGTAGCGTGTTAGTTCTAATCTGCACAGTGTTAGT
>BQKN01000834.1:440756-460814 GCA_022839385.1 Asparagus kiusianus
GTAATGGCCAATATAAACTAAAGTTCTGTCATGCTTTTACTGTTAGTAATGCAAAGCAAGAATCTTATAATGAGGGTAAATTGTACAAAAATGACATTGTTTTATTTTTTTCACTTTAATGGTCCCACTTATATAGCTTCAGGTGTAATGGCCAATATAAACTAAAGTTCTGTCATGCTTTTACTGTTAGTAATGCAGCAAGAATCTTATAATCAGGGTAAATTGCACAAAAATGACTTATTGTTTTATTTTTTTCACTTTAATGGCCCCACTTATATTGCTTCACCTAAATGGCCCCACTTGTAAAACTTTTCACTTTACTGGCCCCACTTGTAAAACATTTTATTTTAATTACCCCACTAGTAAAACATTTCATTTTAACGATGTCACTTGTAAAAATGTCACTTAAATGACCCCAATTGTAAAACTTTTCACGTAAAAACGAGTAACAACAAGCATTCATACGCTTAACTTTTTTAACTAATATGTCTTAGGATGACATTAACTAAGCAAAAACTAAAATTATAAATGAGAAAAACAAATCTGTAAAAAACATAAGATTAATTCTCATTAATACTTAAAAACTTCAATTACAAGATGAGCATTCATATGCTTACAAGCTTGACTAGACCAATCCACTCATTTCACATATATTTCATAAAAAATACTATGAAAAAACCACAAAAAACACCCCAAATACAACTAACAGAGTTCTTCTATTTGAAGATACATAAGGGTAGGTGACTATAAACTAATGATGTGCCAGAGGTAACAAATGACTCCATAATATCACGTGACCGCTCACATGGAATATTCCCCGCATATTTTAACAGATCATTAACGTTTTGAACTTTAAGTCATTAAGTTGCAACATTTGTAAGCATTTGGATTTTTATTTGAAAAGTTTTACAGGTGGGGTCATTTAAGTGAATTTTTTTACAAGTGGGGTCATCTAAGTAAAAAGTTTTACAAATGCAGTTATTTAAGTGAAAAGTGTTTCAAATGGTGTCATGTAAGTAAAACGTTTTACAAGTGGGGTCATGTAAGTGAAAAGTTTCGCAAGTGGGGCAAGTGGGGTCATTAAAGTGAAAAGTTTCGCAAGTGGGGTCATTAAAATGAAAAAATGTGAAACGGTAGGTCGTTTTTTTATGGAATTTACCCTTTTTTGTTAAGGAAATGTGGGTCATACACACACACACGTATAGACACACACACACACATATATACACACATTATACATATACATACACACACATTATCTATACATACACATACACATACACATACACACATTATCTATATACATACGCATACATTATGTTATTTGTGCACATCATTAAAAGGATCCTGTACACACTGTAATGCCAAGCTTACCTTTGCTAATTGTTGGTAGTGATTAGGCTGCTTGGTTACGTTCTGTGAAATCTAACTGGCATGTGCATACTGGTACTAAATTACAAGGCATTGCAACATCATGACCATAATTTTATTGGATTTTGGGGGTGGGGTGGGTGGGGACAACCAGCCACTAACAGATAACAAGATAGATTAGTAGTTTTTTTTTCCGGACAAGTTCACAATGTTCTGGATATCAGTTTACTATTTCTTTCATTTGAAAGGGGTCAGTTAGAGTTAAGGGTGTTACCAGGAAACACATTCTCGATGACTGCCCTGTGTGTTTACCCTTTTAGTCTTATTTGTTCTTACAAAGAATGAAAAGTACCTAACAGTTGATGAGACCTCAATTTTTATACTGAAATTATCTTGTATAGTTTATTCTTTATGAAGTACTGTTCTTTAAGAATAGTAACTTGGGAAATTGAAACCTAAGGAGACATGGTGCATCCATGCATACTGTTGTCTACTCTGTATAACATGTCAACGTGACCCTGTGGTTTGTGAGGTCCCACCTATCGGTCAATGTAAGTACCAAAGTCTATTGTAGCTATTGTACAATTGGCTTGACTTTTCTTTTGATAGGTTGAGTGAGTCCCCGTTTTTTGGTCAATCTGAAACTTGAACTGGATCAGTTGGGAACTTCAAACAAATTGTTTTGATATACTTGTTCTGATTTTTCATTTCATGTTTTTTTTTTGGTGTCAACCTGGCTGTGATTCCCTTGACAACTAGTATTGCTTATCATTTGTTTTTGGTTAAAACTAGTGGGTCTACTTGGGACCTCCACCAAGTAATATGTAACTTTAATTTTCAGAATTTACTCTACTCAATTGCTTTTGGTAATTTGTGGCAATGTGATTTATGACTTTCTCTGGTATGATGCGCAAACAACTTTGCCTTGGAAATACTTGGAATTCATTCTTTCATCATATCTGGTCTTTGCCTAAGTTACCTTTATCTTCTTATATCATCATTTCTGTCCTTCAGTTTGAAGTTTCTGGTAACATGCGAAACATGGTTTGCATAGTTCAAGAACTTAGTCAGTTAATTGGTGTACCCACTTTATATAATCCTTGGGTTTTTATGGGTAGAAAAATCCCTATTTGGCTACAATATAACATATGTCAAGGGCATGAATAAAATCAGTAACATATTATGGTCAGAATCTATATTGGTTCCTGTATATCATGGTTATGAGAAATTTCTGTTTGCTTCTAACTCTTCAATTTGAGACACTGGTTTTGTCTCCATAGGGTAAGTCTTCGCCACTTAAAATGAATGATGTCTTTCATGGATCCATTAATTTATTAGGATTTCTTGAGATAATTAACATCAGCATATAATACTGATTTATGCAATTATAGGTATTATATTACTTGTAATTGTTAGAGAAAGCATAGACTGGAGTGACAAATATGTTTCCTGTACTATATCATGCTTTTAATGCTGTATCTATTAAGCTCCAATGGAAATAGCAAGCCAGATCCCAGAGAAAACATAGGATACGGACGCTGAGTAAACATGATGTAGGCATGCATGTTGATGTGGATGCCCTGGAATAACCTGAAGCTAGAATTACATAGAAGCTCACTCATTCCTGAATTAGAAAGTTTATTGCATGATTCCTCCCTCAAAAATGTTAGCAGCAGTAACTTATGGAGTTATAGGAATTATTACACTATAGACTCTTATTGAGGATATACCATGTGAGACTATCTGTGCAGGATTTAGAAGAAAATAATTCTAGTGTAATTATGAGTATTCTTTCATGATTCCTTGCTAAAAGAAAATAATTCTAGTGATGAGTTAATTTGTTAGTTCATAGGAATTATTTGTAATCATGACTCTACTTGAGCATATCCCATGTGACATTATTCACTGGGGATGATACGCTAGAACTTACCAACGATTTACATTTATTAAAGAAAATTGCTTTTGAAAGCCCTTTATTCATCCTACATTCCTATGCCAATGTTGAGCAAAATATCAGACTCAGTCCAGTTTGAATCCAAGTCACAGCCTGCTCATGCCTGAGCTTTACATATACACAACACATGTTGCACATGATAAAAGACCTCGATGAACATGTCTTCATGTCAACCATTATTGCGTATATGGCTATTATGTTATTCTTCATGTTAGCCACTATTGCGTATTGCATGTCTGGGTATTATATTGCGTATATGGGTATTATGTTAATTATTCACTCACAGAGAGATAAAAAAATGAACGTTGAGTCTCTTATCCTCTAGTAACATGTATTTACAGTTTCTTCTCACTGCAGTAACTCTTGTGCCACTCTCTTGCTATTTCTTCCTTTCTAAATGTCACCCCCCACCCCACCCAAAAAAAAAAAAAAAAACCACGCGGCTCTCTTCCCCTTCTGAAACCCTTTTTTGCGCCTCTTTGTTACCTGTGTTCTTGATAGTTACATGACATAAAGAGGTGTTGTTCTTAACTGGGGGCAAAGATGGTAGGTAGTCCTCTACATGTCTCATGGATCTATTAGCAAGCAGGCTATGCTTTTCTATTCTTCTCAGTAATATTTCCTTGATGTGCAAGTCACACAAGGAAATGCTTATGCTCAAAATATATTTGAATTTAGTGCTGAAGTAATTGATGTGATTGCAATAGCATGTTTATTCTGTGTTGTCAGCACCTATGATTGTCTGATACCTTGATGCTGAAGCATCTGGCTTACCGGTACTCTCACATTTCCGTTGTCGGGACACTATAAGAACTATAGCATGCCAGAAACAGGGAGTTGAGGTTGTTAGACCTATACCCCGAAATGCTCCCAGCATGGCAGGCTATGGTTCCATTCTTCTTGTTGCTGGAGGTACACATACCTCCAGCAACAACATGGCAGAAACGGGAGTTCAGGTGGTTAGACCTATACCCCGAAATGCTCCCAGCATGGCAGCCTATGGTTCCATTCTTGTGTCACTGGACGTACACACACCTATGGTACCATTCAGTGTGGAGCGATAAACGAAAAATAGATGCTGAGCCTGCAATATGTGATAGTGGCACTGAAGTAGTGAATCTATTGGCACCACAGCAGTGGCATACAACCTTAGACAAACTTAGCTAGAACATCAACCAGGATGGGATGGCCAGGCCCCGGTTCCTAGGGTTAGGGTATTCACTATGTTGAGCCTACTCAGATCAGAAATAAACTTGTTGGTCCTCTTTCGTCTATCGGCTGGCTTTAAGCAACCTTCACATTTCCTGCTGAGATCCCAATTTTCCAAGTGGGCTCTCCCGTGACCGTCGGCTTTTTAGAGAATCCTGCTCCTGAGTCGTAGGACTTGTATAGCTCGGCAGTCTTTCTTGTTATGCGTTTGGGCGGCCCCCCCGCGCCCGTCCCTAATGCTCAAACTCACATGTGAAATAGCATCAACCGTGACGGTTGAATTCCACTAGTCCTGCATTTTTGTGTGTACTGGCTCTAAGAAGCATTAATTATCAAAGTCTTCAATAAATTGTAAAATATTCGTTAGTTTTTTGGATGTCTAGCACATGTGAAATCATTGTTACTTGTTTGCATAGTTTGAACCTTGTGTAAACTGTATATGATAAGAATTCCACTTCCATTTTATGGCTGATTGCTAATCACATCATACACAGAACGTTATATATATATCGGTAGGCCACATACTTCTGGAGTGGTTTAGACATGGGCAATTGATATGGACCGTATTGCCACTTCAGGAGTCAAGAGTTCAAGGAGAACAACAAACATATCTGTGGCAACATTGATTGAGGTGGGGAAAAAAGGGTTATTAGTATGATATCATTAATTTGTTTGATTTTGGAAATGCCCCTAGACATCACTTTGGGCCTTACTTCATTTGAGAATCTATTGTAATTATATAATATCAAGCTGTTTGTAAGAATTGCAAAAATCCAATTCTAAACCAGCTGTGGAAATTGGATTTTATGATTCTTGGATACTAGAGCTTAATTTGTGCTTTTATACTTGTGCTTATTTTGAGTCATCTACTTTGGTCCCATGTTGCTGTTAACCAAACAAATGTCATACTATCTTGCTCGTGCACTCAGTGTTCCTCCGCGCCAATATTAGAATACAACATCTATCATTCTATAGTCTACCTCATAGCTTCAGAAAGTTGTTGAATTTTTTTTCTAAGCATTAATCGGAACTGCTTCCCTATCCTGATCTTTATTTGGCTACAACTCCTCAGGTTACTCCCTTATCATGTCGTATCAGACTTTGAAGCAGAAGAAGATGACCGAATCCTCGACAGTGACACAACAGGACAAGTCCCCTCTCGCCTGCAGCAATGGGATCATAACATCCTCGCAAAAATTGCTGAGTTCACTACCACTTTCGAGAAGCAAGTCCTCGCTTTCAACATAATGTCTCGAAAAAGAGCCCTTGGCGAATTCAGATCAGAAGAAAGGCTCATGATCGAGCAAGCCCTCCTCCAAGAAGAAAAGCAAGCCATACTTGAAATCAGAGCAGAGATGGAGTCAAGAGAGAGAGCCAACAGAGAAGCAGCAGAGGCCAAGATGAGGATGGCAATGGCTCAGGCTGAGCAGGCTCGGGCTGAGGCCCAGGCCCATGCTGAGATGATGGCCCGAGCACCGCCGATGAGGGCGAGCGCTATGGGATCTCATGGGGATAGTGGTTCTGGTGGTCATGATGTTGGATCTGAGCAAGGAGGCAATATGGAAGAGATGATGCATGGTTGGAGAAATAGTAGTAATAATAATAATAATAATAATGATAACAATGGGCAGAGGGATGATGAGGAGCCATCAGAGGATTTCTTGAATGATGAGAATGAGAATGAGAATGGAGAGGAGGCTGGATCACAAGAAGACTTCGATTTGAACACTAGATGATGCTGTTTCGAAGCGATATCAAGAGGAAGGTTAGAAATTAGCAGAAACGATGGGTTATACTGTTATTCCTTCTTGTGCATCATGGCTGTGTTGCTCTTATCGGATGGACTTCATGGTTGTCGGAAAAGTTTAAAATATTGATGTAGAATTGTTTGTTTACAGGGGGCTTAGATTCTCTGCAATTGCATCTCATACTTTTGAGCTAACAAAGTTCACACTGTATTTGAGATTTAAGTAGCATGCGTATTTACATTGCTGTGGAAAAAGCCAGAAAATATTCAAGTAGCCTGAAAATACTACCTTTGCATTCCTGGCACGTGACCCTCCTCTTGGTAAGTATGGATGCCCTCTTTACTGCAATTTGTATTCTTTTAACATTACTGCTTTATTTACCCCTTCTTTCTACTGCAATTTGTCTTAATCAAGGGTGTAAAATTTAATTAAGGTCTTCGTTAGAGGAGTCTCAATTTGAGCCAGTAATAACTTAAGAGTAAGTAAGTTTTGCTAGCACGCTATTTGGTTCACAGGTACAACTTGTAGGGAGAAGGATTGACAATCGTCCGCTACTTTAATACCTTCAACCGTAACTAAAAGCATGATTGTGGGGGTGGGGGGTGTTCATTGAAATTATTTAGGGGTGACAATCTGAATTAAACTGTCAGCGGGACAAAAATCACTCCAAGATTTAATCCTAGCTGAGCAAATAACTGGATCGAGACATAAGCGGGTTTTGTTGAGGCGACGTTAAACCATACTGGAATTATTTCGTTCCCTCTTTAACTTGATTTAAGCTATATAGATTGGAAGAGGTGTCAAACTCATGACTGGGAGGGGTTGGAACAATATTCACGGTGTCCAACTCATGCGATGACATCTCTTAAATTTAAGCATTATTTTAACAAATCTATTTTAGACTTGCTTTGTTATGGCAACAACATACAAGTACACAATACTTTTAAATTTAGATGTAGCTGGAACAATGTGGGGTGCCACCTGTTGGAAAATGATGCTGTTTAGACTGTAATTAACACGAAAAAGTTAGTTTTGAACAGTTGATGAAAATCAGATAATAACGGATTAATATTATAACTCAGAAATGAAATTTATTCAAAAGAAAATAAATGAAGTTTAGAGCTACGGCCTGATGATCGAAGCGTGCACTAAGCATTGTCCCAAGAATCAAATTGCCCCCTCTCGTACATGGCTTCGTGGCAATGGATCTTGGAGATACGACGACCATCGGTCAGGTGACCTCCTTCTCGTCGGCATAAGCTTCAAGAAGGCTCTGAGAACTCTTCAAGACTTTCAGGGAACCAACAAAGGAGAAACAACAAGAAGTTCTAAATCAAAAAGAGAAGAAGAAGAGAGAAGAATTGTTTTGTTTGCACTGTATCTTAGCCCTCTCGCCTTTAGGTCCTTTTATAGGGTTAAAGTCGTCGTTTAGATTGTTAATTCTCGCATCAATTAACACGTTTTAATTACTCGCCCATAATTTTCACCCATTAATACTAGCTGTTTTCTGTCATTTAGATCCGCTATTGTCGCTCTTTAGATCCATCATTCTTGTTCATTAATGCTAGTTGTACGTTGATCACATTTTAATTATTCCAATAGGAATTCAAAGTGGGTTGAGTGTGCGCGCACCTCCCGAACTGACCCGACCCCGAGTCCGAGTCCTCGAGATGTCGTCTCGTCTCGTCGTCTAGTTCGTTCGGTCATGTAGACTAACACCGCCTTTCGTGTCGACTAGAAGGTGTCATCTCGTTCGTTCGGTCGTGAAGACTAACACCGCCTTTCATGTCGACTAGAAGGTGTCGTCTCGTCTCGTCGTCTCGTTCGTTCGGTCGTGTAGACTAACTCCGCCTTTCGTGTCGACTAGACCGCCTTTCGAGTCGACTAGAAGGTGTCGTCTTGTCTCGTCGTCTCGTTCGTTCGGTCGCGAAGACTAATACCGCCTTTCATGTTGACTAGAAGGTGCTGTCTTGTTCGTTCGGTCGTGAAGACTAACACCGCCTTTCGTGTCGACTAGAATGTGTCGTCTCGTCTCGTTCATTCGGATCTCGTCTCGTCTTGAAATATGTTGTACTTCAAAAGTTCATAATTTTATTTTCAATCGCAGATGTTGATGCCAGTGAGCCATAACTTTTATTTTGCCTAAAAAAGGATGGGGAAAAAAAGAAAAACGCAAGAGAGGATGAATTAGGCAGTTCAAGAAGGATGTTAGAAATTAAAAAAAAAGTTAAGTTAAGGGCTTGAAAGAAATAAAAGCTACCCCAAATAATGGGCTGTTTGGTTGCCTCTTTTAGAGGCTGAATCCCTGTCGAAACTGTCAGTTTTGACAGAGAATCTTGCAAAAACGTCTTTTTAGAGGTATTTTTGGGTGATTTCCTGTCAAAACTGATAGTTTTTGTTAGTCTTGACAGAGATTCAGCCTCTAAGGGCCTGTTTGTTTCGTTTCCCCCAGAATCTAAAACCTACTTTCCTTCACTTTTTCACTTTCCTCCACTTTCCAAAACTCACTTTTCTTCACTTTATCCACTTTCCTCCAATAATATTGTGACAACTCATCCCACCACATCTCATTTCATACTTTTAAAAATAAACAAAACACAAGAAATGAGTCACATCAATCAACTCATCTAACTCACTTTCCCCCACTTTTCTTTATTTTCTATCATCTTTAAAAATTACTCATATCATCCAATAATATGGTGACAACTCATCACATCTCATTAAAATTTTCTTCCATCACTTTCCTCCAAAAAAATAAGGATTGCAAAGGAAAACTCATCTCATCTCATCATCCAATAATACGGTGACAACTCATCTCATCTCATCTCATCTCATCTGTTTCCCTCCACTTTTAAGAATGAACCAAACACAAGAAAAAAATCAAAACAAAGAAAGTGGAGGAAAACATCAAAAATTACTCACATCAACCAATAATATAGTGACAGCTCATACTTTCCTTCACTTTCTTTTATAGCTTTGACGAACCAAACCTCAAAAAGTGGAGGAAAACATCAAAAATTATTTTCTTTTCCCCCACTTTCCCCCACTTTCTATATTTTTTTGCGAAACAAACAAGCCCTAAAAAAAGACAACCAAACAGCCCCTAACAGGAAGACCCGCTGGTTTTCGCGCGTGTGGGCGATAAAATTTGTGGGTGTCCGTAAAATAAAATCTCACAAAAGATATTTGAAGTCAATTCTTTGTCAGCGATCGGTCCCTCACTTCTTCATGTTACTTTGCACGCGTCTATCTATAAAACCGAACCCTCGCAGTCCCATTTCCTAAAACCCTAATCAAAGACTTCAACTCCAAAAACCCTAGAAACCGCACCAGGACGCCCCAAATCCCTCGCTTCCTTCTCCTCCGATCCTCTAATGGCGCTCGCTTCCTTGGACGAGACTACGGCCGCGAAAGTCCTCCGCCAGGTCGCTCTCAATCCAAACCCTAATCCTTTTGGGGCCGGCAAAAATTCGACTTCTGATGTTTTCTTCTTTGCGGATTTTCTCGCAGGTGGAGTTTTATTTCAGCGACAGCAATCTTCCGAGGGACAAGTTCTTGAAGCAAAAGGTTGAAGAGAGCGAAGATGGATGTATGCTTTGTTTGCTTCAAGATCAAGTCTTTTCTTTTAAAGCTTTATTTTTTTTCGTTCTAATCCTGGTTTGTTTTTTGTAGTGGTGAGTTTGGGATTGATATGTTCCTTTGCTCGGATGAGAACCCACCTTGGATTGGGTGAGGTGAAGGAGGAGGCGGTGCCGGAGGATAAAGTGTTGGCTGTGGCGGAGACATTGAGGAAGTCTAATGTCCTTAAAGTATCTGAAGATGGTGAGCTCTTTGGTTCTTAATTTTCTATTCTTTATTTTTTTTGTTGGAATTTATTGTAGTTTTTTTCCTCGTGCTTATAAAGTTGAAACTTTGATCGATACTGCTGAAATTGGGTTTGTTTTGATTCACCTTATCTATTATTTCAGAATTAGATTGATTTCTGTGGGCATTATTTGTGTTCGTAGATGTTAGAATATAAATTGCTTGACTGGTGGGATTGCTACTCTCTGAAGTTGTGGTGAGATTGAGGGTCATAATTTTACACTGTAGCCGAGCAACTCTGCACACGAGCTCTTGTCAGCTTGAGTTGTAGTTTACTGTATTCCTGAACACCTCTTTCCCCCTCTTCTTTCCCTTGCTTTATAGCATTTGTAACTAATCTAGTTATTTTTACTGATGTATATTAGTGGTAAAATGAACAATGAACCAATATAAGATTTTGATGGTGTTGTGTCTTTGTTACTTAATAGTTGCGTTGCCACCATGCTTGGCAGCATGACTGGCAGTAGCTGATTTTATTGTGATCGTTATATTGCAGGGAAGATGATTGGTAGGAGCACTGAACTAGCAAAACCAGAAGAGGTAAAGGAGCAATTGGACTCAAGAACTGTTGCGGTTTCTCCTTTACCATACGATGTTAACCTTGAAGATGTGGAAGCCTTTTTCAATCAACACGGAAAGGTATTTTTCACAGATTATGCTTGATAATTTATCATCTAGTATAACTCACCCATTAAAAGACTAAATATGATTTACTTCTTTTGAAAACATTAAGTAATTTCGTATACAACCACACTGCACACGCACAAATATTTCTTTTGATGCTATCATTGGCCATATAGCAGTTTTAACTTTGCTTCTAAATATTTCCCATTTTATGATAGTTTTTGTTCCAATTCTTGTTCTAATTTAGTTAGCATGTATTTGTTTATCTTTTTGGTCAAAATTTTCTTTGTTTGTTGTGATGCTATTGTTTGGTCACATAGCAGTTCGAGTTTGGTTCTTTATGGATTATAGATGAGGCTATTTTAGACAAAATTAAAACACACCTTCTTTATCATTTTGCTTAGATATTGTTTTGTTGCTATGATGCTACAATTGGCCATATAGCAGGTCTGGTTCTACTCTGATGAGTTTCCCATATGCAACAATTCTAATTCTAGTTATAGTTCATTTAGCAAATTTTTTGTGTTAATTGCTTTCGTTAGATCTTGCTTTGTTTATTGAGCTGATAGGATAGTTTGATGTCCATGTCAGCAAGGATAAAAAGGATTTAGTTCAGGAAATCTGAACGTAATTACTTTCCTTGCTTGGAACTTTTGTAGTGTTTATTGATTGAAACACAGCCTAGTTTCCATTTTGTCCCCGAGAAAAAGGTGAGCCACCGTTGACTTCATTCATGCAACATTAGAGATTTTATCACACGATGGCTCATTGGGTCTTTAAACCAACAGTTCATTACCACCAACTCCAGAACATCATGCTTGAACAAAGATGTAGGAGATGAGAAAACAAATTCATTGACATGTACCCTAACCTAAAATCTTGTTAATCATCATGTTAACCTGAGCGCTTTTTACCTAGTCTTCCATCTAAAATTTTAAGGCATCTCATTCCAAGTAGAGAATCGTTATTTAATTATTTGTGTGGCATGGCTTAAGTTTTCATTTGTGAAGTTGAGAAAATGCACCAAAGCTGTAATGGGGTTCAAGCTGAGATTCTTGTAGCATATTCAACTTTAGTATGTGGAGTTAAAGGGTTATTTGGTAGTTATGAAAGTGAATGAAATATTTTGCTTTCTGGCAAATTTCTTTTTATGTTTTAAAGAAAGTGAAAAAAGTTGAAACCTAATTTTTAAGATGTCTCACTTAGCAAAAAATGGAAAATGGAAAAAAGGAAGTTAACTAATGCTTTAGACATATTGAAATAACTTAAAGCCAATTGCTCCATCAGCTTTCTACCTGAATAGTGGAAATTGGAAATGAATGGCCCCAAAATACTTTATCTTTGTATAATTTGACTTTCTAAATCACTATTCATTTGTCAAATAATGGAGCTGGTGGATTTTGAGACAATTCCTAGCTAATTTCATGATAATTTTTTTTTGCTTCATGCTCTTAATGAGCATATACAGATAAATAATTGAGTTTATTCTTAATAGGTTTTTTTATGAATGTACCTGTGAACTATGAGGGTGTAGATACTTATCAGCACTGTTATAAATAGCGATAAATAGCCCCGCAATAGCGGCGCTAATAGCGTTAGCGGTCCCTTCCCGCGACGTTATCGCCCGCTACGCTATCGCGCAATAGCGGTGCGGAATATGTCTGTTTGCAAAAACGGTCAATAGTGTGTCATAACGGTAAATAGTGAACAATTGTATTTGAAATTTGCTTTTTGACTGCTATTTAAAAGCGGTTTAAGTTTTTTTTAAATTAAACTCAACCATTGACCATTATTCCACCATCTCCTGTGATTTTCAGCATACTCCTGCCACCTCTCATAGCCTCTGGCACCTACCTTGATACTTTCTCTCACCTCCTTCACCGTGAGCTCCTCTTAGGGCAGTCCTGTCACCGCTAAGCTCCTCTTCTCGAAAACGACAGCCTTTTGATTCCTCCGATCATCTTCGGTATTACGTGATGGTTACATGTCTATTTCATGTTTAGGATCTTTTTAAATCATCCAATATGTACTTTTAGATTTCTTAGATTTTTTTAATTTTTGTTTTTTTAGTATTTATACATATTTAAATTAGACCGCTATTTGACTTTGCGCTTTTTACCGCTATTTTGCCGCAATAGCCCGAAATAGCCTTAGCGATGCCTTACCGCTACGCGACGCTATCCGCTATCGATAACCTTGCTTATCAGCTATGTTCTATATATTAGCACATTCACCCCTGGTCCCTGTGATGATGTGCTTTCCCTTTCATAGCTACTAATAACCCTATTTTAATAACATCACCACTTGGTTTTAAATTGATAAAAAGTTCCAAGTTAAATGAATTTGAAATGTCAAACGAAAATCTAGGTTTACAACTTTTTTCATTATGATCTTTAAAGTCATGTAATATTTTAACTTCAAATCCCCTTGGTTTAAATTGATAAAAAGGTAAGTCAAATGAAGTGGATGGTCAAAGAGAGCAAGTTTTTACATTATGGTCTCTACAAATTAGGAAAGACCTACTTTTTAAAATTCTTTTTGTTCCCCATTTGCACTTTATTGTTGGTTACCAACTACCGACAACTCCTCAAAATTGGCATAAAGAACTTCTCCATCTTCCTCCATTGAAATAACATTCGCTTAATTACACTACTCTAACCATTCCCTTCCTACCTATAGTTCTGCACAATGTTGAAAATAGCGTTAACGCATAGCGTAACGCTTACCTCCGGTTAGGTTACAATAGCGATAACGTAGGTTAAATAATTTATTATTATTTAAATTATTTATAGATATATAACATTCAAAATACTCAGATTTAAAAATTATTTTCACAAATACCCATAATTTAAGGGTATATGTGCAAATCAGCCAATAAACGAACAAAAAAAACCCACATCACCAGACGAAAATGCCTCCCACGCCGTCAACTCCTCCATTATAAAAACCCCACCCCATCCTCAGCTCTCCGCTAATCTAGAGAGAGAGAGAGAGAAAGAGAGCCGACCTTATCCTCTTCTAATTCCTTTATAAAAACCCCATACCATCCTCACCTCTTCCCTCATCGTCTCCTTCCCCCTCCCCTCTCTCTCTCTACGAACCAACCCTCTATCTTATCAGTCGCCGTCACCATGTGTAGCGGCCTAAGAAACCCCAGTCTCCTAAGTTTGTCGACGACGAAGGCCCTAAGTTCGGCGACGACGATGAGGACCTGAGACGAAGACGAGGACGAGGGCCTGAGACGAAGACGAGGAGGAGGACATAAGACGAAGACGACGACGAGAGCCTGAGACGAAGACGACGACGAGGGCCTGAGACGAAGACGACGACGAGGGCCTGAGACGAAGACGAAGACGAGGTTAGAATCTGGGCGACGACATCTCTTTTATTTTTAGGGTTTTGTTGAATTTGAAGTCAATCACAGCCGTTGTTTTAAAAAAAAAATAAAACCTAGTCATTAATCAAATAACGCATGCTAAGCAACGCTACCCAAAAACGCCACAAAACGTATGCTATGCCCGAAATAGCGTACGTTATTTGTGATCTGCGTTATTTCAAAATGCTACATAGCGTTAACCAATCGCTAAGTCACGTTAAACGCCATTTTACGCCATATAATGCGTTATTTTCAACATTGGTTCTGCATATTATCTGCATGCAATTTCTTTTTTTAATCAAGTTTTACTTGTCGTAACTCTTAAAAGTCCTGCCATACACCAAACTTCCGAAGTTATGGTAAGGGTTGAGAGTTATATGCCCCGTAGGTTGAGTGCCCTTGTATGGCCTGAAATATGAACTCACATTGCGGTATCAATCTTTTTAAAATCCTTTTCAAATTCATGGTCGGTGGGAATTGAACCTAGGTTGCTTTGATACCATGTTAAAGCACTATATCATAACTATGAGAGTTATAAAATTATAGTTTTATATTCTAACGATAACTACAAGGAGCCACTATTGGTTTGTCACATCCAATACAGGAACATTCAGAAATTATGCAGCCTTCTCTTTCTTCAGATACAAGAACACTCAGAAGTTGTGCAGCCTTTTATGGATACCGAATTTTGTAGTTGGTAATTCCTTTATGCATGTTTACATTTGAAGTATTACTTAATCCAAAATAGAAGCTCTTAAAAGTTGGACTGGGATGGAATATGAGATATGCTCCAAAATTTTCATAGTTTAATTTTCATCTGGTCATTATAAGCAATAGTTTTGATTTTTTTTCATCTGCTCATTGAGGCGATTTTAATACCTACAATTGGAGTTTGTGAAGTTTGCACATGCTATGGAGATGCAACCATGCAACTTGCAAATACTTGAATACCTCTTCGATTATTATTATAGCATTTATTTGTGAATGCCTGCAGGTGAACAGTGTTAGGTTACCACGTCTGATTGGTGATAAGAGACAGTTTTGTGGCACTGCATTGATTGAGTTCTCAGAAGAGGAGGATGCCAATAAGGCTTTGAGTTCAAGCATGGTTTTTGCTGGTGCAGAGCTAGAGGTGAAAACCAAGTATGTAAAAGTCCTATCTTAAACTCTTTGCTGATTATTCATTATAATCTTTATGTGTATATCATGCATGTTGAATTGGACATTTGCACATAGTTTCTTGTTGTCTTAGTCTTTGTTGGTTGACCTTGTAATGAACAATAATTTTACGCAGTAACTTTTAGAGTTACCCTTTTTCTACGATGATTATTGTAATGCGAACTCTACAGGAAGTTGCATGGATTAGTTTTCTGTTCACTTGTTGTTCACTACTAAAAGCTAACTGTTCATCTTAAAATCTGTATCATGCAATTCTCTTCTAATTTCTAGCAGCTCATTTTGAAATTATCTTACAATTGAGTCATCTTAAAAACTTTTACAGTTAGTGCCTAACTACCTCATTGGAAAGTTTGATCTCAATAAGCCCTCATTTAATATGTCTGCAGGAACGCTTCCAGTGTTTTCTTCTATTTGATAACAAACATATCCAAACTTATCTGCTTATCTAACTTTCTCAATGTTTGGTTTGTCTATATTTAGTTTACAGATTTAATTTTACTACAGATACATTATGTATGCCAAAAATGTTACCCTACTAGTACAATACAAAGGGTTGTACTGTAGGGTTGTGTTTCTTATGGACTTATGTGCTCATAGCCTACTTGAAAGTAAGTAATTATTATGTTACTAGTATTATTAAAATTGTTTTGCACCCAAGGAGAGTGTACGTTAGTGAAATGGTAATTACTAGCTTAGCACTAAGATAATTTGTTACAAGTCAACCGCCTTAGAGAATTTGATTATTAACCTTATATGTATAGCACCTGTAGAGTTTCGTTTTGTTATGAAAGCCCAAGAGTGCAATTAATTGAACATTTTCATTTTTGTCTGCTTTGATTTTTCATAGATCACCAACCATAGTTAGATTGAAGATTTTTTAGATTAGATAATGTGGCGTTATTTATTTTTCTCTTTATTAATATATGTCATTGGTTGTATAATGCAGAAAAGACTTCGATGATGAAAGATTACAGAAGTGGGAAGAATTTGAAAAAACACGTCCTAGTAAGGATGCATCAAATGGAAGGTAGAGGCATTTGCTTATTAATTGACCCCCCCCCCCCTTTTGATCTGTCGCGCCAACTCACTGGATTGAGTTGACGTACTAAATAGGCCCTTCTAACAATTTGTGTAATATATAATTATAGCTATCCGAAGGGCTTGATTGTTGCATTTAAGTTGAAAAGTATTCCATCTGAAGGATCTACAGAAGAAAATGGTCAAGAGGTGAATAAAGGTGCAGAAGCCTGCAAGGTTGACGAAGCTTCAGGTTCTGAGGGTAATATAGTTGAGGACGATGAAATGAACACCTCAGAAAGTGTCCCTGAGAATGAGGGAATATCTGCAGAAGATATTGAAAAGGGAAATGGCAGAAAGGTTGATGAAGATCACACTGAGACCAATAAAAAGGCTGATGGTGATGCCCAAGAGGGTGATGCTAAGGTTACTGAAGGTTCACCAGTGGAAAATGTCAAGAAGAACACTGTATCGACAGACAATGAGAATGTAATCTTTAGAGAGGACCTAATGAAGATCTTCCAGAAGTTTGGAACTGTAAAGGTATTTTATAGCTTAAGTATTTTCCTATTTTTGAGCATAAATACATCATTTTTTGCTTTTATGTTCTTAACCAGTCACTGGAACATATTTGACTAGACTTGAAAGTTAATTTCATTCATAGATCATCTGAGGAATACCCAAGAGTAAACATGCTGTAGTTTAACTCATTAGACTCATGAGAATATAATGCTTTGGAATAGGGCCATACTAAACATGAAAACCTCATGCTGGAAGTCTTTTGATCGTTACTTCGAACTTGGCGGGGGAATTGTTGTTTTCATTGTATAGTTATGTCATTACCTTTCTACTGAAACATATGGTTGGTTTCTTTTTTTAAAAATCTTTTGTCAAATATTTTTGAAAATATTTCTATGCAGCCAAAAGGTTATATTCTTGGTCAAAAGGTTATATTCTTGCTTAGTAGGTCTTTCGTTATTTAGTTGATTTACTTGGTTACTGGAATATGTGTAGTTGATCTCACTTTATACAACTCTCTTCATGTTATTACTTTGGGAAGAGAGCATGCGAGTCATTTTCTTATTTAATTTTTTCTGATCATGAACACACTGGTGGTTTTCCTTTTCCGTAGTTCATTGACTTTAGGATGGGTGAGGAATCAGGGTACATAAGGTTTGAAGACTCTGATGCAGCTGTCAAAGCTCGTGCGGAAGCCGTGCTTACTGATGAAGGTGGCTTTATTGTCAAAAAGCACATTGCTACATTAGAACCACTGACTGGTATGCATCCCCTCCTTTTCTTTGGATTAGCTGGGAAAATGTTTATTTGGATTGTACTCATTTTTTTAATTATTAAGGTTTGTTTCAGTCTTATGGTACTGTAATCTATATAAAGAAATTTAGATGGCACATCCTCTAAGTTGATATAATTTTCTATTTTGATATGGACCATATTAAAATCTGAGAACCTTGATCTTATTTTTTAAATTAGTTAATTGTCATGCATTTCTAATAAAATTTTCTGCTAAAAGTTGATCAGGTTTCAGTTTTGGGCATTATAATTTGATTTATACTTTATTTATTTTAAAATGACATCATACCATGATTGCGAAGCTATAGAATGCACTGTTAAGTACACTTTTTTTTTTCGTGAGAAGATTAGATTTTCATTACCTATATGTAAATGAAAGTACAGACTCCAAACATGAAACACAATAGACCAAAAGAATCTATACAAGCTACTATACAAAAATAACTCTTCAAAGCAAATCTGTACAATATGAATTCTATATCTCACCAACAGAGAGACTGACCAAAACGACTCAATATTAATACAATAATAGACTAGCAATTATTATAAGCAAACTTGATTGAAACCTGCTAAAAAATTGCTTTCAAAACATAGCTTTCTGATCATGCCTATGTCAAGAAGATCTCAAGCTATAAAACTTTGTACTGCACAATCACTGATTTTCCCTCAAATTCAGAATAAAACTACTTGCAGCAGAGCATCTGTACTGTTTTAAGAACAGAATCCCAGCTCAGCTTATTGAAATCACAATAAATTTCCAAATACTAACCAATAACTCGTCAACACTCAAAAAAAAAAATCCAGAAATGATCTCAGAACAATCCCCATCACCATTTTTTTGAAGTTACTAGTACTGAACACAGATTTTTTTACACCATTGCCTGTTTCATAAAAACTGATATCTTTTGAATCTTACTCAGCTGAAATTTCGAAAAGAGTTTAATTTGCATCACTAAATCTCCAGTGTTAA
Source organism: Asparagus kiusianus (assembly GCA_022839385.1). Classification (NCBI taxonomy): domain Eukaryota; kingdom Viridiplantae; phylum Streptophyta; class Magnoliopsida; order Asparagales; family Asparagaceae; genus Asparagus; species Asparagus kiusianus. Next base: position 459,380 of record BQKN01000834.1, read on the forward strand.
GTTGTTGTTGCCTGAAGATAAGAGCATTTCTAGCTTGCCATATATGATACCCAGGCAGTCAAAGCAGATCATTTAAACCTTGATTTGAACTTTCGCCTCCCCTTTTCCTTGTAGCCCATGGAATGTGCCTGCTTCAAGTACATGGTACCTGATAATCACGCGCATAACCTGAAATATATTTTCACACCTTATTAGAGAACTCACACTCAAAGAACAGATGCTCTTTGGTTTCTTCTGAACTTCCACAGAATGGGCACTGTGAGTTTATATCGAAACCTTTCTTCTATGAGCTGATTTCTAGTTTGTAACTTTTCATGACAAGCCAACCAGAAAATCAAAGCTCTCTAAGTGCACTTGTAACACATTAATTGTCTCGTCTGATTTCTTTTCTTGGTAGATCCATCAAATCTCTTGCATATCACTAATAATGTGTATCCTTAAGAGTGGCAGTAAATATATAGTAATGATCGTTTTAGATAGTGTGGTGTATAGCTTACTAGTCATTTTTGTTGATTTAGGTAACCCTAGTCTTGTGATTTAACTTTTAGCTTTCACCTCATTTGTATGAAATCTTCAAGGACATGATTTTGCATAAGCCAACAACAATAGTTCTAACACAAGCTAATAAATCTATTCAGTTGATTCTGTTTGTTGGGAAGTGAAGTGGTTGGAAAGGAATATCACTGGAAGCACTAAAATGTGACCCTGCAGTGTTGACACCTTGCAGATAGCCCACAAAGACTGGTTCGGTATTACCTGCTAAGCTAATTTAACTTGATATATTGAACACACTAGTTTTAGACTAGAGCAAGCCTGTTTTAAACGCCTGATAATCTTGATTCCACAACTTAATTCATAAATCCACTTAGCTTCAGTTTTAGTTTAACTATGGCCTGAAACATCCAGATTATATAGTGGACGCAATATTCTAGACATCATATACTATTGCTGCAGAATATAGCCGTTTCTTTTTTAAAAGGTCGCAGCCACATACTCGATCTTTTATGCTACTGGGCTGTTCTTTGTGTTGTACCTTTAGAGAATATATATATATATATATATATATATATGAGAAAAATGGGTATGCTTGGTTCCAAGCACAAGTTTTTTGTGCTTGGTAGTGAGGTGACATATTCCCCCCACTCATTGAAGTCGGGGCCCACATTCACATGAGTTGGGGAGTGGTTGGAAATTGGAATGTGTGGATGAGAATATGACCCCTCACTATCAAGCACAAAATCTTGGTATCAAGCATATCTATTTCTCTCTCTCTCTTTCTCTCTCTCTCTATATATATATATATATATATATAGAGAGAGAGAGAGAGAGAGAAACTTATGTCAACGTAAGTGGACCATCCACCAAAGTTCCTATCCATTGATGAAAAGTCTCTTCATATGATGCATGGATCTCAAGGTATCATCAATGGATAGAA
>BQKN01000834.1:484792-499760 GCA_022839385.1 Asparagus kiusianus
CAACTCAGGTGAGCGTCAAGCTCAATTTTAACGAACCTCGCGTTCGTGCTTCAGACGAACCTCGCGTTCGTGCTTCAGACGAACCTCGCGTTCGTGCTTCAGCCGAACCTCGCGTTCGAACTTCAGCCGAACCTCGCGTTCGAACTTCAGCCGAACCTCGCGTTCGAACTTCAGTCGAACATCGCGTTCAGTGAACCTCGCGTTCAAATTTTAAACGAACCTCGTGTTCGTTCTAAAAAACAAACCTCGCGTTTGTTCTGTACTCATATTTTAACGAACCTCGCGTTCGTTCCTAAGTTGAACCATGCGTTCATTTTCAGACGAACTTCGCGTTCGTGCTTAAGTGAGTCTCGTACTCAATACAGTCGAACCTCGCGTTCAAAGCTAAGGGAACTTCGTGTTCATTATGGTTAAGCCTCAGCTTTTCATGGGTCCTCTTTGGTATACTTAATTTATTCAATTAAGTTATGGGCCCTAATTAAGCTGTGAGACCCCAATTAAGTTCAGTTGATTTAAATTAAAATTTTTAATTTAAATCTAATTCGGTTTTTAATCAATTATTTAATTCAAATATTATGACACTAAGGTATTAAGGTTGTCTCTCACTCCAAGTGATTAATTGAAACAAGAAGTTGCCAAAGTAACCTCTCTTGTGTAGATTGTTCATGAGGAATGTGAGATGTTTGTGTGTATGCTTTCGTGTAAATATTTAATCGGCCCAAAGGAAGGTTAATATTTATTTAGACTGTATACACATCTGCGATGATAAGCGTGTGACAATTATAAGGTTTACATGTGAATAATGATTCGATCCAAAGATAGTTTCATTATTTGACATGAGTTATTGTCAATGTTTGATCATTGCAACAAGATATCACTTACAAGTTAATATTACTGTCCAAAGACTTGATATTAATGTTGTGCCGGTATCTTGGATGGGGATTGTCATTATTTGAATTTTATTGATTATGGTTATTGATGTGAGCATCTTTTGTTTTATTTCAGCTAATGCATCTGCTGCAACAATTTCTGCTAACATCAACTCAATTCCCATGCTAAATGGGTCAAACTTCAAGGTTTGGAAAGAGAACATATTAATTGTTCTTGGCTGTATGGATCTTGACTATGCATTAAGAACTGAACAACCCCAACCTCTCAATGCGGATAGCACTCCTGATGCAAAGAAGGAGCATGAGAAGTGGGAGCGTTCAAATCGCATGAGTCTTATGATCATTAAGCGCGGCGTTCCGGAAGCCTTCAGAGGCATAGAATCCGAAGGGATTACTAAGGCTAAAGATTTCCTTGCCGAAATTGAAAAGCGTTTTGCGAAAAACGATAAGGTAGAAACAAGCACGCTTTTAGCTCGCTTGATTTCGATGAAGTATAAGGGCAAAGGAAATATAAGGGAGTACATTATGGAAATGTCTCATATTGCTTCAAAACTTAAGGCACTTAAACTCGATCTTTGTGATGAGTTATTAGTGCATCTGGTTCTGTTGTCTCTTCCTGCACAGTTTAATCAATTTAAAGTCAGTTATAACTGTCAAAAGGAGAAATGGACTCTAAATGAGCTCATTTCATACTGTGTGCAAGAAGAAGACAGGTTGAAGCAAGATAAGACAGAAAGTGCTCATTTGGCCTATGCCTCTAAGGATAAGGGCAAGAAAAGGAAGAATGATAAGGAAGCTGCTAAGGGTCCAGTTGAGAAGAAACAACATAAGGATAATCAGGGTTGTTTCTTCTGTAAGAAACCTGGACATATGAAGAAGGACTGTACAAAATATCACGTGTGGCGTGATAATAAGGGTACGTTCCTTTCTTTGGTCTGTTCTGAGGTTAATTTAGCTTCAGTACCTAGAAACACTTGGTGGTTAGACTCTGGTGCTACTACTCACATAAGTGTTTCTATGCAGGGTTGTCTGAGCTACCGAAAGCCAAGTGATGTTGAAAGACACATCTTTGTGGGCGACGGTCAGTCAGTAGATGTGGAAGCAATTGGGCTTTTTAGGTTGCTATTAGGAACTGGTTCTTATTTGGATTTAAAAGATACTTTTGTAGTACCGTCTTTTAGACGGAATTTGATTTCAGTTTCTGTATTGGACAAATCAGGTTATTCTTGTTCATTTGGAAACAATCAATTCAGTTTATCTTTTAATTCAAATGTTGTGGGAACCGGTTATTTAAGTACTTATGACAACCTATATTTGCTCGATACAATTGCTTCTTATAATGAATCCTTGCATGTGGAATCACGTGGTACTAAGCGTAAATTAAATAAGGAAAATTCGGCGTCATTATGGCATAAGCGCTTGGGTCATATCTCAAAAGGTAGAGTTGAGCGTCTTGTGTCTGATGGCATTTTGGATTCCCTTGATTTTTCGGACTTCGACGTATGTGTTGAATGTATCAAGGGAAAACAGACCAAAGTGAAGAGATTAGGTGCCAACAGATCTTCGGATGTCTTAGAATTGATACATACGGATATTTGTGGGCCATTCCCTAAGGAATCCTGGAATGGTCAACAATATTTTATATCATTCATAGACGATTACTCACGTTATGGGCACCTATATCTCATTCATGAAAAATCTGAGTCTCTGGACATGTTCAAAACCTATAAAGCTGAAGTTGAGAATCAACTCAACCGAAGAATTAAAACCGTTAGATCTGATCGTGGTGGTGAGTACTACGGCAGATATGATGGTTTAGGTGAACAACGTCCAGGGCCATTTGCTAGATACCTAGAGGAATGCGGTATCGTCCCACAGTACACCATGCCGGGTTCACCTAGCATGAATGGTGTAGCTGAAAGACGAAATAGGACTCTTAAGGATATGGTAAGAAGTATGATTGCTCATTCTTCTTTACCAGAGTCACTCTGGGGAGAAGCACTTAAGACAGCAGCTTACATTCTGAACAGAGTACCAAGTAAAGCAGTTGCTAAAACACCTTATGAGCTTTGGACTGGTCGAAAGCCCAGTTTAAAACACTTACATATTTGGGGATGTCCAGCTGAGGCAAGGCCTTATAGGCCAAATGAAAAGAAATTGGACTCCAAAACAGTTAGCAGCTACTTTATTGGTTACTCTGAACGCTCTAGGGGCTATAAGTTTTATGATCCCACACTAAGGAATATTTTTGAGACGGGAACAGCAACATTCTTTGAGGATGTTGAGTTTGGGGGGAGAAATAAGGTTAGAGACATTGCTTTTGAGGAGGAATTGGCTTCAGATCCAATCCATACAGTTATTTTTTGACAATATTCAGGTTCCTATACCTGTTGTTGCTCAAGAAGTAAATCCGGAACCTCAAGATGACAATGTTGATCAACTCCCTGTTCCAGAAGAACAAACTCAACAACCTCAAGAACCAGTGCCATTAAGGAGATCCACGAGAGAAAGGAGAAATGCTATTCCGGATGATTATGTTGTATTTCTCCAAGAACATGAGGAAAGTAGTGGAATGTTGGAAGATGATCCAATCAACTTCCTTCAGGCCATGAAAAGTTCTAACTCTCAACAGTGGATTGATGCCATGAATGAAGAGTACAAGTCTATGCAAGACAATAAGGTTTGGGAACTTGTCCCGTTACCAGAAGGTGCAAAACCAATTGGTTGTAAATGGATTTTTAAAACCAAGCGGGATGCAAACGGTAATGTGGAGAGGTATAAGGCACGTCTTGTGGCTAAAGGCTATACTCAGAAGGAAGGCATTGATTATACAGAGACTTTCTCTCCGGTTTCATCGAAAGACTCTTTCAGAATAATCATGGCACTTGTTGCTCATTATGATCTTGAGTTACATCAGATGGATGTTAAGACTGCATTTCTCAATGGCGATATTGATGAGATGATCTATATGGTGCAACCAGAAAACTTTGTGTCGGGAGACCCAAAGAATATGGTATGCAAATTAAGGAAATCCATCTATGGACTCAAGCAAGCTCCTCGTCAATGGTATCACAAGTTTCAACAAATAGTTATCTCGTTCGGTTTTGAGATGAACATTGTTGATGACTGTGTATATCACAAGTTCAGTGGGAGTAAGTATATCTTTCTGATTCTGTATGTCGATGACATATTGCTTGCCACTAATGATATAGGCATGTTGCACGAAACCAAGAGATTTCTATCAAAGAATTTTGAGATGAAAGATCTTGGGGACGCCTCTTTTATATTAGGGATCCAGATACATCGAGATCGCTCTCGGGGTATTCTTGGATTATCACAAAAGAGCTATATCGATAAGGTACTTAAAAGGTTTGGCATGCAAGACTGCAGACCAGGAGATACCCCTGTTGCTAAAGGAGACAAGTTTAGTCTCAATCAGTGCCCTAAAGGTAACCTTGAAATTCAGGAAATGCAGAAGATTCCTTATGCTTCGGCTGTAGGAAGTCTAATGTATGCTCAGGTATGTACGCGTCCGGATATTGCGTACATTGTTGGGATGTTAGGCAGATACTTAAGCAACCCTGGTATGGATCATTGGATAGCAGTCAAAAGGGTTATAAGGTATCTTCAGAAAACAAAAGATTACATGCTCACATACAGAAAATCAGAAAATTTGGAGGTCATTGGGTATTCGGATTCTGATTTTGCTGGATGCCAAGATAGCAGAAAGTCTACATCAGGCTACATTTATATGTTAGCAGGAGGAGCTATATCATGGAAAAGTGTCAAACAGACACTAGTAGCTTCCTCCACTATGGCAGCAGAATTTGTAGCTTGCTATGAGGCATCCAATCAGGGAATATGGCTGCGAAATTTTGTCACGGGACTGCGCATTTTGGAAAATGTTGAAAGACCACTAAGGTTGTATTGTGACAATAAATCTGCAGTAATGTATTCAAATAACAACAGGAGCTCAATTAAGTCAAAACATATTGACATTAAGTTCCTGGTTGTGAAAGAAAGGGTACAGAGTGGACAGATATCCATAGAGCACATTGGGACAAACTCCATGTTAGCTGATCCTCTTACTAAGGGATTGCCACCTAAGGTCTTTCATGAGCATACTGCTCATATGGGTGTGGTATTATTTGAGGATATCATGATTTAGTGGGAGTTTGTATTTTGTGGTGCTCTATGTTTGTTTGTATTGTCTGATCAGAATAAAGTATTAAGTTAAGACACTCTGTCACATTATGTTTGGTTTTGACCTCATTAAGGAGGACCAGTTGAAAATAGACATGTACTGATCACATTGCATGTAATTTTCATGCTGCACATCCATGATTGATCTATGTCATTTGGCTGTATTGGTATATGTGACCATTGATGGGTCGAGTCACGATAAATGTGATGAAGGCCGCTTTGATCCTATATTGATATAGTCAATGGACGAGATTGTTCGGAAATACCTTTTCAGTGATAGCAATTTTGAGCTCATAAGGTTATACACAATTTAAGGAATCATATGGTGTCCAAGTGGGAGATTGTTGGATTTAATCTAATAAATCTATTTGTGGGCACATATGATTAATCAATGTGTATTGCTATCTTTCAAGATAACCCACTAAAGTGATCTATTAAGTTGGGTTAATGGGTATTTAATTATAATCATGGGGTTATATGTGCAGATACCGGGTTGTAATTGTGATTTGTTGAGGGGCCAAATTGCAAAAGTACAACACCTATAAATAAGGGGTTATGGTCCCTAACCTAGGGTTAACAACTTCTCTAATTCTCTTCACCCCCATCTCAAGAGAGAATTTCGGCTAAGAGAGAACCCTAAGGTTAGAAGATCATCAAAAAACCCAAATCAAGATTTCTACTATGGATTCAGGTATAAGCTTCCGCTCTTATGATTTTTGTTTAATCTCTTTGAATTAATCATGGCTATATGGTTTTAAGATCTTAAGTTCTAGATCTAACAGCAAAAACATTTCATGTATATAAGTCGTCGGCTTCCCACAGCCCTGGGAACATGACAACATGATAAAAATAATTACGACACTTGGCCTCCTGAAACATGATCCTGTAACATGAATATCCAAATAACAAGAGTACCATTTATACACATCAAAGTCTTCGTTCTCTAACTCCCCATCATTTAACCCCCATGATATCATTTTCAATTTTCGATTGTGCATGAAATGTTTCTACATTAATCCTAATTGTTTAAATAATTTTCATAAACAATACCAGCACAATTTGGCCATTGGGCACTTGAATCCCAATAATACCATCCCACAAAAATATGAACTTTAAATGTGATCAATAATCATCATACTCCCTTTAAAAGCACGAGTTCAGAAAATCTTTCAGTAAACAAAAATACCCCTATAAAGTTGAATTACCTTATCTATAATTAAATTCTAATTTTTAAAAGTATATATAAAACCAATAAGGCACAATTTTAGTACTAAATGTAATCTGTTTTGAAAAAGAAACCAATCTCTTTCCATACATGATTATGTTACTCTGTTTTATTCGGTGGAGTCCACAACTGAGCAATTGAACGGTCAAGATTCACCAAAAAATCACATCAACAAACTTTTATACTCTTCAATCATTATACTCTTCTATCATGAACTTAAATTCACATAAGCCCCTCTGTGTTATCTCATACTTACATTAAATCCTCAATCTATTATTTCATTTTATTAACACGGTCATAGTTTTTGTGTTCATTCTATTCAACTCATACTAATAATAGGATTAACTAAATATTCTTATCTCTATAGACTCCAACAATATTTTTAGGGATGAGTATTTGAAGCACCCGTAACACAATTCAAATCCTAATAAAACTCTAATTATAAATATTATCCTATCACATGCAATACCTTATGCCTATATATAAACCTAGAAATTACACAATTTTCATAGTAACTTCATCTTCTTCAACATGTATGTTCCTTTTTTATTTTCATGATTATTCTTTAGAAATATTGTGTATTTGATTTAATTGTGATACTTGTTTTATACCGCAATTACTTTTTATGCAAATTGATATTTTTAATATTTTTAATTTTCATGCAGAATTTAGAGGATTAAGGATTTTATTATTGCAGGTTCTCCCATCTATCAAGATAAATCTTTATGTTTGATATTAATTTGGATTTATTTTAAATTCTTAAAATTTTCCTTTTTTTCCTTCACTGTTTTGATGCATTTCTACTTTTTCTGCCTACCTTGGCTATAAACAGTCTCATTTTGCAAGACTCAATGGTTATGCTTCTCTGAACTCAAATTGAAGAAACCTAATTTCCTTCTGCTTTGCAATATGACCTGGAGCTTGTTTTTGTGAAGAACTTCCACGAGTTCGTGGAGGAGTACTTGAAAATGCCTAAATTCACTGAGGAGGCTTGGCGCCCTTGGGGATGGTAGAAATGATCGAAGTATGCCCTTTTAAAGGTCAATACAGTTGTCTGTTCTATTTATGTGTGTATCAAATAAATCAAATCTTAAAACATTCTAATTTTGCAGGCACTTTATCCCAGGATGAATGAGATGTGGCTTACCTTTATCTATCCTTTGTATTACGAAAGGTGATCTTTGGACCATTATTTTCATATTTACTAAGCAAACCAATAGAGATTGGCCTAAATGAAATTTGATTGAAAGCAATTAAGAAGGATATGATAACGATTGACGTAACAAAAAGATGCTTATTAAAATTTAATGGAAGACTATGATTCGTGTAGCTGACCCTAAAATTTTGGGATACATATTTTATCACTATTATTTAACTATTTCTTTGTTTTCTTTTCTCCCCCTTGCAGCGAGGCCAACCGAACCCGAGATAGAAGAATAACAATGCCAACAGAGGCAAGATGTACATAGCAGAGGATGACGTAGAGTTTATCACAAGTGATTAAAACAATTTCTCTTAAGTTCTTACTATTTCACGAGGGCACGTAGCATTCTTTGTGTCTTAATATATTACTTACTTCACTTTACCTGTTTCTTGACTGTAAACCTCTCTTGCGGGAGTTTGAGTCTCAAATTAAGTTTGTTATTTACGTTTGAGTTAATGAGCCGAAAAACGTATTTGACTTTTTAGAAAGGTAATGCTAATCAAGGTATGTAAAATTTACATACTTGAAGGTCTGTCAAAGATTTTGATCAAACGTGATGGAAGATGAGGGTAGAAATATTACTTACTGCCATGTAATCTGCTGTAAATATAGTTTTTCTCCCCTTTTCATGATATGACCTTTGGCATATACACAATTCTAGGTTGTAAAATTATGAACCACTTCTGCGAAAGGAAAAATACAATGATAGATTGTTGTTGAAATTTGTTCAATTTTATAACGAAAAGAGGGAAAGCATCCCAAACTGAGTGAATGTTTAGTAGACTTATGAGATTTTATTATTAAAAACCAAGTTTATTGTCATGGCATGTTTATGTTTCTATCTTTTTAAAATTTCTTGATTTATTGTTATGCATGTTTCGTTTATGGTAGATCATGCTTCTTATCATTGGCAACAGAGGTGAATTAACCATGGAGATATCTCTTCTCAAACTCAAATTCGCATAAGCCCCTCTGTGTTATCTCATATTTTCATTAAATCCTTAATCTATTATTTTATTTTATTAACACGGTCATAGTTTTTGTGTTCATTCTATTCAACTCATATTAATAATAGGATTAGCTAAATATTCTTATCTCTATAGTCTCCAACAATATTTTTAGGGATGAGTATTTGAAGCACCCGTAACACAATTCAAATCATAATAAAACTTTAATTATAAATATTATCCTATCACATGCAATACCTTATGCCTATATATAAACCTAGAAATTACACATTTTTCATAGTAACTTCATCTTCTTCAACATGTATGTTCCTTTTTTATTTTCATGATTATTCTTTAGAAATATTGTGTATTTGATTTAATAGTGATACTTGTTTTATACTGCAATTACTTATTATGCCAATTGATATTTTTAAAATCTTCAATTTTCATGCAGAATTTAGAGGATTAAGGATTTTATTGTTGAAGATTCTCCCATATATCAAGGTAAAACTTCATGTTTGATATTATTTTAATTTGGATTTATTTTAAGTTCTTTTATTTAGATGATGAAGACACCACTCAATAATTACGCTAAAAAAGGATAAAAGTAAAGAAGGCTTGATCTCGGCTCAATAAAAAATAAACCAGAAAGAATAAAATATAATATTTTCTTAATATTTTATAGAATATCATATTTTGAGTAAACTTAGGAATATTTAGAAGAGATTTTCACAAAATTTTAAATATTTTTATATACTTATTTTGTGGACGTTTTTATTATATGAAATTATACTAGAGTTAGCATTAATATTTAATTTATTTTTTTAATGACGTCTATAAAAGGTTAGGAATAAATCCATATTCCATTTTAAAGCTTTATTTCATGTCAATCCAAATAATATGAATATTCAAAATTGGATTCACATTAGTTTCCTGTCAATTCAAATATTATCAACATGAGATTTAATATTGGGTGTAGCCCATTCAAACAAACATTAAAAAAAGATAAATAATCACAATATTAAATTTTAGAGACATAAATGATCAAAAACTATCAACAAATTTTAGTAAGGAAATAAACTAAAAAAAATTAAAATATTTAACCACGTGCAATGCACGTGCATAAAAACTAGTATGTACAAAATCAGTAGTTATCCATGAGACATATAGTCCATGCCAGAACGTCATGCTTACAATCCACACCTACACCTTAACGGGATACATATTCATGCACAATCTACCTCACTACGTGATCAAGCAAGAGTACTGAAATTTGTACACATACCATCATAATACAGTATCTAACATGTTATGATATTAAAGTCACACTTTAAATATCCAATCTGTAATTAAACAGATTCGGGTGCTCGGTTTGGATTCAAGTACATAGAGGTTCACATAAGGTATACAGTTTCATACAAGTTATAGTTTAACTTATTAAATCATAAATTAAAGTTTCCAACCATAAAGACTTGGTCACAAGGGCTTTTATGCAACGGCTTCAAGCAGGTGTTGGCTAGAGTTTGGCTATAAGCTTGGTCAGAAGATGTTACCAGCTAACCAGTTGTTTCATTAAGGACGTTCATATAGGTAATTAACCAGAGCAAACAAGATGTAAAGCAGTAGAATTTGTAAGAATCTTAAATTGTCTGAAGCATAGGAAATTCCCTAGTTATAAGGATATAAATTTGACTTTAAAAAGAAAGTTGTGTTCTGATCCCTCTTCTCAATAAGTTTAATTGACTTAAATCTAGGATAAACATTTGAAATAAGGATTGTTTTTTGTAAAATTTGGAAAGTTTTGATTTGTCAACAAATCTCTAGAAAGAATACCTACAATTTTAGGAAAACTAATTAAGTGCATCAAACATAAAATAAATATTTTTTAGAAAGAGAATATAATTATATCTCCTGTTAAGAAAATCATTTAAAATAAAATACTTGAATCTTACAATGTTCATGAAAGCATAGTTTTCAAAACATCCTTGGAAATTGTGGACTAAGCTTGAAACTTAAAAAGTGGGGAATATACAAAACCAAGGGGTGACTGTCGGGCAATGGCCATCATGAATTCTCAACCAATAACATCACATAGAATCATTGATTACTTTGTAATGAACATATTGCTATTGATGTTAGATATTTAACAGTGGAGTTTAGTATGGATTATGGAGAGTTTAAGGACCCTTAATCTTTATAACGGTTGATTATTGAGTAGAGGGTTCGATCCTGCACACAAACAATATGTAAGAGGTTCAGAGTTGAGTTCTCTGGAGGTTCATCCGATGATCAAGTCAGTATCGATCTTAAGTGGAGGAGAGAGAGTATGATTATTGTGTTATATTGTGAAAAATTGTGTACTTTCATGCAGTAGGCAATGTGCCTATTTATAGCAGATCTAGATGGGTAGTTACGTAGTGAGGTAGATTGCCGAATAAACTGACTGCCGAGTCCCAGCAATGAGTACGCAATTGCCTACTGTCGGTTACCCTCAATTTATTCGGTTGATATTTTATAGGTGTCGGCAATGAGTGGCGTGAGTTGTCTTTGTGATTAATGCCACTGTGACAAGGGGTAAGATGGTGACAAAGGTCTGATAAGTCATTAAGACTTTCAACGGGGGTGTAATGACGACTCTGACCATGTATTTAACGTGACGGTAACCGGCTGTCACATATTGGTTCGAGAAAGTTCGTCTTTCATCTCGGCTTTTCGAGGGGGCAGAAAAATGACGCCTTTCGACTCAGTTGCTCTAAATGGGGGTGCCTCTCAACTGGATCGTCCGAGTAATAACGCAATGAGTTTTAGCGGTAGGGCCCAAGTGAGGATGCCTTTCAACTCAGCCCTATTGGGAGGGTCCGAGTGAAGGCATCCTTTAACTCGGCCTTTGTGATGTTGGTTCAAGTTGACATACAGTTTATTTGAGACACGTGTCGTATCCTAGAATGAGATTAACACTTAGTCAATTCTATGGTACAACAATTCTGATTAGATGTATACAGGCTGATTTGCTCTGAATGTATGAATCTCCACCTTTGACTACAAAGTATCATAAATAGATTCTGAAATCAGACTAGACATTGTAAAATTTATCACCTTGTATTATAATATCGTAGCCAAAAGTAGTTTCCTTTTTCCCTTTCATTTGAGAAGGAAGCTAACATTTTGCGTACGTGTAATGTAGTGAAGTCTAGAATTAGATCAATAAGGGGCGAAAACCCATAATCTATATCTATATCTATATCTATACTATTTCTAAAAGAGAAAATAAATGTCAAAACTTTTGCATACCCATTTTGTCATTTACAAAATTCTTAATTCTAATTTTCTTCTATAATAATAATAATATAATAACTATTTTAAAAGTGTGAAGGGTATTAAAACTTTTCATCCAAAAATACCCTTCAACTTTTTCATATAATTGTAAAAGTTTCCATTTATTGTTATGGGTATTCATGTACTTTTGTTTATTTATATGATAAAATCACACATGCATATACATAGCCATAATAAATATACATAATAATCAATATGAGTGAACAACACATGCATGTCTGGAAATCAAGATGCCCAATTGATGTCCAATTAATGTCATGAGGAATTGAAGTTTAATGCATGACGTTTGAATCTTAAGAGGTGTACTTATAATTGTTCCTCCCTATTAACTGTAATTCAAACCTAATTATGAGACTAATCCTCTTTAATCCCACTCAAGGCATTAACCTATTCATCTCCTCCATCAATCTATAAATACTCCTCAAGGCATTAACCTCTTCAAACAAGAGAATATACTTCAAGAAGTAGATATTAGTAGTTCTAGAAAGCCATTTAATGTGATATTGCCCGGTAAACATAATTGATCAATTATTTGTTTCAGCAATATGCAACTGATGTCTGATGTCATGCTTTAAAATGGTTTTACGTTTTTTCCCTTTTAGTTTTATAAGTAGTTCAATCTTGACTTAATAAGTTTCTGATTGCCCCCAGAGCTCTTCTATATACCATAATGTTAAATGATATCCATTTTCTTATAGTTTTATTTGTTACTCTAACTGCATGATTGTTTTTTTAAATACATGGATTCATGATAATTTGTTATAAGTGTGCAGAGTTAGGACCATATACACTCGGATACACGACGAGTGGTCATTACGTGATGATGGGAGGGCGCAAGGGTCACGTAGCAATGATTAATATGATAACTATGGATATAATTAAGGAGTTTCACACTAGTAGAAATAGAATCATCAACCACGAATTTATAGCGATGGACTGTTTGGTGGAAAATTTATGAAATGAAAATGAAAGAATTGAATTTGATTTATTCTTTCTCACTGCTTAGAAAAAGAATGTTTACAACTTTCTCAATCTCAATTACAATTTAAATTTCCTGATTACAAAAAAGAAGAGAATTGATGCGAATTATCCCCTTCGTTTAATTCTGGGTTCTTCACGCACTGCTAAAAAATTAGGCATCCTAGACGGAAAATTCCGTCTAGGATACACAGAATTCCGTCTAGGATAAGTATCCTAGACGGAATTCCGTCTAGAATACCCGTCTAGTATGTTTCCGTCTAGAATAATGTATTCTAGACGGAAATTCCGTCTAGAATACATTCTAGACGGAATTTAAAACCGTCTAGAATACATCCTAGACGGATTATTCTAGACGGAAATTCCGTCTAGAATAATGCATTCTAGACGGAAAAAATTTCCGTCTAGAATAAGTTTTCTAGACGGAAATTTCCGTCTAGAATAGGCATTCTAGACGGAAATTGATGTTTTTTTATTTCCATTTTTATTTTTTTAAAAAAAGTATCCTAGACGGAATTTTAGCATCCTAGACGAAATTTCCGTCTAGGATACTCTGCTATAGTAGTTTTTTTTTTTGCAGAATCTACTTTGGATGCATATACACAATATTGAACAACAAAAAATTATATTCATATCCAACACAATCTAATTATATTCCAATATCAAATCAAATTATATTCAAATAATACATTCATCAAATTACTAGAAAAAAATTGTTTACAAACTTTTACATCAATTATTTACACGAATTCACATAGGATTTTCCCTTCGCAATCAACTCATCATCATCACCACTCTTCTTATTAAGCCCAAGCCTATTCTTCCTTGCCTCTTCCTCTTCAACGTCTTCCTCGCCTTTGTCAGAATGATCGTATGTATCTTCGCTCGGCCAAAGAAAAATTGAAATGGTTTCAGGGGAGCAAGGTTAAATACCGGGTGAATAAAGAGGATGGTGTGTCCATGAAGTTGAGATCCCCAGTGCCTGACCGACCTAGCAAAAAGGGCGGGAACAAAGGAAGTGATTGAGACGTTAAAATTGTCTAAAACAAACAGCAGCTTTGTTATTCCAAGTTGCAGATATGGTAAGCACCTGACCATGGAAGTAAAGGAAAAACATATAATAGCTCGCATCATGTAGGTATTCCAATAAACATGTTACCTCTTGTTCCTCGACATTCTCTAGGTCATGGTCTTCATATAGTAACCATTCCAAGGGAAATTCTACAAATATTCCAATCATCCAAAAAAAAAAGATGTGTTGAAACTCCACTGAAGGCTACGGCCAAATATAGGACCGAATTTTCTATTAAAATGTTTTGAGCCATTGCTAATTGTGGTTAGGAAAGTGACCTTGTACTATAGAGTATGGACACTTCTCTTACCATTAGCATACATCAAAATTCACTTTGTGTAATAAAAGGCGACAAACACTTCTTCCAACAGAAATACCAAAATAGGCATGTAAAGGAAAGCATATTCCGCACCACTCATTCACATCAAGAACTAAAACAAACATATATGTCCAATCTAAGAAGCTTTAATATATATATGTCGTCCTTAAACAATAAGTAAATCAAGACATAGATTAATAAAAATTTGCACGATACTTTGGTTATTGAATATGAGCAAGCCGGTGTTCCCTTCCATGGAAGTATCAGTTTGATTATGCATGAAGGCTATAAATACTAGACAATATAGCAAGTGAAAAACAAAGTTTCATATTATTTACATAGCATATAGGGAAGAGATGCATGCCTTTGCATGAAATAAACGATACCATAATGGCCTATAAGTCTATAAGCTGCTGGTTCACAAAATGCAGGCAAATCACAATAGGAAATGCCAGTAAGCAGATAGAGTTAACTTTCTATATTAGGGTGAAAGAAAGGTTAAAGGCCAAAAGGAAAGCCTACAAAACGCAATGAGAAAAAGACTAGAAACAATTATCTTGATTGGAGATGGGATGCACAGATAGCAAATCAGAAATAGAGCCACAATCACGTAAATGAGTGCCAGTGTAAAATCCAGAAATATAATAGATTTCAAATGGAAATGAGAAAACTGTTTATCTAGGAAAGCAAGAACTTTTACTAGCAAATCACCAGCCAATGTGATAAGATACAATTAAGCAGCAATTGCAAATTTCTTGTAGCAGTGGCCAACCCCCAAGAGGAACAGAAATGTC
>BQKN01000834.1:504760-524522 GCA_022839385.1 Asparagus kiusianus
CCCTCCATCTCTCTTTCTCTCTCCCACTCCAACT
Source organism: Asparagus kiusianus (assembly GCA_022839385.1). Classification (NCBI taxonomy): domain Eukaryota; kingdom Viridiplantae; phylum Streptophyta; class Magnoliopsida; order Asparagales; family Asparagaceae; genus Asparagus; species Asparagus kiusianus. Next base: position 504,795 of record BQKN01000834.1, read on the forward strand.
CTCTTTCTCTCTTCTTCTCTCTCGACCGACCAACGCCGGCAGTCAGCCGATTAATGACTGCCAACGTCGGCCGACCGAGAGAGAGGCAGAGAGAAAGAGAGATGTAGAGGAGAGAGAAATAGAGTTTTTTTAATTTATTAATTTTATTTTTTAATTTTTTAATTTTATTTTTTAATTATAATTTGAGTTTAATTTTTTACAAAACAAAAATATTGTGAAAAAAACCCAAACCCTAGTAAAATATTGTAAAACAAAAAAATTCATCTTGATAAATTTATAACATAAAAAAATAAAATCTAGTTAGGGTTATGGTTAGGCGAGGGTTAGGGTTGAGTGAGGGTTAGGGCTAGGGTTAGGGTTAGGGTGAGGTTAGGGTTAGGGTGAGGGTAAGGGTTTAGGTTAGGGCGAGGTTGGGGTTAGGGTGAAGGTGAGAGTTTAGGTTAAGGTAAGGGAGAGGACAAGGGTGGGGGTTATGGCGAGGGCGAGGGCGAGGGTTAGGTGAGGGTTAGGGTGAGGGTCACGCACCCCGCAATTACGAGCATCACGAGGGCTCCAGGTCCTTCAGCCAACATTATCATCAGTTGGAGCTTGAGGTATATAATATATTAGTTTTTAAGTTGTCAATTTTAGTATAATTTATGTGTTATGGGTTACTGATATATTTGAATAAAACTAGGGAGGGGAGATCTCGAACATTTTGCAGATCGTATTCTGACTGCATGGATCCCTAATTACGCTGATGAAGAGAAGAAAACAAAGAATAAGGATTTAGCTGTAAGTATCAGTTTATTTGTATATGCAATTTCATAACAATGCATCATTAATAAGTCGACTTGCCCGGGTTGTTTTGATATATCGCAAGAGAAATTACATACCAAGGTACAAGAGTAAATGTCTCAGTCCCAGGTCAGTTCTAGCACTCCGACCTTGCTAAGTAGAGAGGAGGAGGGCTCCATCATCGAGACGGTCATTGGACCGAGTAGGAAGAACAAATACCGGTGGAGAGGATCCGAGCATCGGTCGTACGAGTCTAGTAGCACCTACGAGTCTGCAGCACCTCCAGGAAGCAGTTCATACAAAGACTCGATGGTGGAGCAACGGTTGAAAGCGATTGAAGATGGGCAATCACAGCGAACAATATATCAGCGGATGGCTGAGGAAGAGCGGAGGCGCCGGGAGCAAAGAGAATTTGAGTTATCGTAGTTCATGTCGACTTTGCCTCAGGAGGCATATAGGCGACGTTTATGGTGGATTAGCTAATATATATACTTTATTTTTTTAATTTATGAATTAAATATATAATTCTTACTTAGTTATGAATTTTCTTCGTGACTAAATGATATCATACATACCGATACACACTGATACAAACTGTTACACACAAACCCTAACACAAAGCCAAAAATATATACTTATAATGTTTTTATGTGATGGTAGTGTTGATGGTGTGTGCGTGCGTAGTGGTGTAGATTTTTTTGTTAGTGGGTTGACTGGTTGGTTATGGTGTTGTGTTGTGGTGGTCGTTATGTGATTGGTTGGTGGTAGTGATGGGGGGGTGGTCATGATGGTGGAGGGGGAGGAGTGGGGATTTGACGGTGGTGGTGGTGATGGATGGGGAGGAGGTGGGGGGTTTGGAGTGTGGTTGGTTGGTGGGTGGGTAAGTGAGGGCTTTGGTCGTGGTTGAGGAGGGGGAGGAGTGGGGATTTGGTGGTGGTGGTGGTTGAGGGGGAGGGGGGGGAAGTGAGGTTAGTTGGTGAGTGGGGTTGAGGATTTGTGGTGGTGTTGTTGTTATTGTGTTGTGGTTGGTTGGTGGGTGGGGTTGGGGGATTTGTTGTGGTTGGTTAGTGGTGTTGGTGGTGATGGAGGGGGGGGGGTGTGGAGTGTGGTTGGTAGGTAGGTGGGGTTAGGCGATTTTTGGTGGTAGTGGTGGTGGTGGTGGTGGTGTGTTGTGGTTGGTGGGTGGGTGGGGTTGGGGGATTTGTTGTGGTGGTGGTGGTGATGGAGGGGACGGGGTAGGTTGGTGGGTGGGTGGGGGCTTTGGTCGTGGGTGAGAAGGGAGAGTGGGGATTTGGTGGTGGTGGTGGTGGAGGGGGAGGGGGAGGGGTAATGGAGTGTGGTTGGTGGGTGGGTGGGGTTGGGGGATTTATATTTATATTTGCACACTCTTGTTAACGGTTACACACTCTTGTTAACGTTTGATTCATATTTGCAGACCGTGACTTCTAGACAAGGTGGAACCGGGGGTAGTCATAGTAGAGCTGGTGATGAGGATGATGATGATGATTAGGAGGAATGATTTGGATTAGTTTAACTTTGAAAACAATGGATGTGTTGTATAAACAATATTTATTATGTACATGCAAGGATATTTTTATTTGTTTTTATTAAAATATATGTGTTATATATGCGTTGGAATGAATATTATATTGCTGATTGAACATGGTTTTTAAATTTATTATTGATATTGTAAAGATTTTTTTAATTTTCAAAATATTTTTAAAAAAATATTGGTCATTTTTAGCGACGGCCAATCCGTCGCTAAAGATTTATTTAGCAATGACAAACGGACGCGGGAAAAAAAATAAAAATAAATCTATAGTGACGGCCAAGCCGTCGCTAAAGATTTATTTAGCGACGGAAAACAGAGTCGCTAAAGATTTATTTAGCGACGGAAAACAGACATGGGAAAAAATAAAAATAAAAATAAATCTTTTGGCGACGGATTGGCTGTCACTAAAGATATATAAATCTGTGGCTAATACTTTTTTCTTTTTATTTTTTAAAAAAAGTACGACGGAAAACTTGTCGCTAATTTCCCGTCGCTGACCTTTAGCGACGGGAAATCCGTCGCTAAAAGTCCTATTAGGGACCCTCAATGTACAGACAGTAATTTGACGATGGAATTCTTTTTGATCCGTCGCTATAACTTTTAGCGACGGATTTTCAACCACGTATTTGTCTGTCGCCAAAAGGTCTTTTTTGATCAGGTTTGTTGTGTTATCATCTCTGACTTATGGTCTCTTGAAAAAAGTTGTGTGCGTAAATGTGTAACTCCATATTCATCTTTTTATTATTGTATTTACATGATTGTTGGTCAGTTCTAGGTGCAAATCAAGGGAATTCTTTTATATATGTATAAATTATTGACTTTCGCTACACGATACTTAACCGTTCTCCCATGATCTATAACATTGTTTACACACTTATAATTTTAGGAATCATGCAACGATGACGTAGATCTAACATACAGTTTCACATCTCATCTAGAAACCAGGTCTATATAGGTAGTACTTGCAACAAATGAGTTATGCAGTAGATGATAGATTGGATTTTTGGATTATTATGTTCTCATAGGCACTTAGAGGCTTGACATAGGTTCCATTTTGACAAATTTTGTTTGAGTAGTTAATATTTTTCTACTACAGCATGATTTTTCTATTCAAGTAATTCAAATTTTATGTTGGATGATTTTGATCAAATTCAATTTTCTTTCAACTTATGATTCAGTGAGAGCTTGGCTTCAGTTCATTTCAATAGCTTAACATTAGCTCCCTTTAATGATTAATTTAAGTGGAATCTCCTAAAATTTGTTTATTCTAGATATGCGCAGCTAAAAATAGCGTCGCTGGAGAAAGAGGGAAAAATCTCTGAATTTTTTTTAACTTCACTGAAGTGTAATATGAAGGAGTCTTCTAAGAGATAATTTCCTTTTTTAAATTAATTATTCCATCATACCTGTTGAACGTACATCTTTAACTGATTATTTTATTATTTCTTTTTTATGCATGTTCAATTGTTCTTCATGCAATATATTGTTTTCTTTTCAGGTTAGAGAAACTGTCAAGGATATGGTGTTCTCATAAAATGAGCAATTTTTTGCAGTCACTCAGAAAAAGTAATCTCTTAACATATACTTGAGCAGAGACACTGGGAAAATACTCTTCTCATAGCTCCTTGTGATAATCTTTCACATTTTCACGTTTTCTCTTATTATATTGCTCCTTAGGCTGCGTCTCCCTCCAATACAGTCAACCTTTAATCAATCACAATAATCGACTAATCTCTATGACGATGTGGGCCTCATAGGATATAGGAGTATGACGTTGCAGCTCCTATCATGCTTAATAAGATTATATTATTCTTCATCGACGACAAATAAAATCTCGGCCTCGACATTTTTGGGTTTGTTCGTCCTATTATCCATCTACATTAGTAGTCTATGCTTGACTCTGTCGGGCTCATGAAAAAAAAAGAGTGTTTTTATTTTTGGGTCTTTCATCAACGTGTTGATGGTGACGGTGACTCTCTCAATGGAGGTCATTGCTCAGATGTTGAGGTTAATTAAATTTCATCGAAGCATGGATGCTCAGATGTTGCTGCTCGGTATATGATTGTGAGTTGTTTGTTTTCACAAGGGATGTTTGTTAGTCTATTAATGTTAATAAAATCTCAAATGAGCAATTATCTACTGTTTGCATATTCCTAAAGATATAAACATATAATCAAACATCTCATTGTTCCTAATGTAGAAAAACTAACCACCCTTTATTATAGGCAGTTATTGTTAGGGAATTTCAGTCTCCCTGCCTACCACGATATATGCAACTCGGAAGCCAACCCTAATCAATAAGATAGAACAACCACAATCAAGAAAAAGAACACCGATATTTACATGGTTCGGTCGACCAACTTTGACCTACGCCCACGGGGCAACAATACGAGAAATTCACTATGTATCAAGGAGAACTACAAGAGGAACCACTCAACTCTCGTCTCTCAATCTCTTAACCTCACATACATAATCAACTCTTATATTCTCTCCAAAGCCCACTCCTTGTAATCTTTTGCATAGATAAAGACTACGAAACCCTCTCTCTCTCTCATCTACTACATTTCTACTTTTTCTTCATGGTTTTTCCTCCACCAATAGAAGAATATATATAGGGAAACCAAAACCCTATCTCTAGCCTAACTTCCTAATTAGAATAGGATTCAAACTCCTAATCATGATAAAACCCAAACTCTTAATCATGATAGAACTCAAACTCCTAATCATGATAGAACTCTAACCCTATCTAATTCTCATAAAGTTACACAAAGAATCAAAGACAAAATCCCAACAATCTGCACCTTGGATTTGATTCCCAAACTCCCTTGAAGATATATCATCGTCATCTTGAAACTTGGTCTCTCCCGATAGAGTCTTCTATTTCTTTCGCACTTCAAATTAGAACACTTGCACTCCCAATTTGATACCTTCATGATCCTCACTATCTTCTGCTTCACCTTGACGCCTCCACCTCTCTTGTTGTCCTTGTGCTCCACCTGCATCACTCGTCTCAAACCATATCGGTGCACCTCTCCTACTCTACACTACGAACTGGATGCCTTTATCTCCTCCATCACTTGGCTTGGATTGAATATGAGCGCTCACCATCTTCAAGTCTAACGCCACCATCTTCATCTCCATGTGTGTCACTCGGTCGTGCTCGCTTGCAAGCTCCACCTAATCTGGCACTGTCCTTCTCAAGTATACACACCAACCAACTCCTGCTCCTTATCTACCATCAGATTTGTCTTGCCGTTAAATAGTGGAATATCAAACTTCGGACCTGAAGAAGTCATCATCATCTAACCATGATCAAAATTAAAATCAGTCTCTGTGGTGATTGAATTTGATAAAACCGAGGCCAAAAATGAATTCAGCACGTCGAAAAACCCTAGGAACGACTTCTGGATCACCAAAACCCACCTCCAAATCCTCAATCGGCTAACAAATCAATCTGGACCGTCGGATCCCCACGTGAACAATGCCCGCCGCCTACAGTGTTCTACTACAGCAACCTTTCCCTTTTTTTCATCTTGATTCTTATAACACCGATTTTCAATCTTGCACGACGTTATCTTCTATCTTGCAAACTCGCTCCCAGATCCATCACCATCGCTCTGATACCACTTGTTGGGGAATTTCAGTCTCCCCGCCTACCACGATATGCGCAACTCGGAAGCCAACCCCAATCAATAAGATAGAACAACCACAATCAAGAAAAAGAACATCGATATTTACGTGGTTCGGTCGACCAACTTCGACCTACGTCCACAGGGCAACAATACGAGAAATTCATTATGTATCAGGGAGAACTACAAAAGGAACCACTCAACTCTCGTCTCTCAATCTCTCAACCTCACATAGATAATCAACTCTCATATTCTCTCCAAAGCCCACTCCTTGTAATCTTTTGTACGGATGAAGACTACGAAACCCTCTCTCTCATCTACTACATCTCTACTTTTTCTTCATGGTTTTTCCTCCAACAATAGAAGAATATATATAGGAAACCAAAACCCTATCTCTAGCCTAACTTCCTAATTAGAATAGGATTCAAACTCCTAATCATGATAAAACCCAAACTTTTAATCATGATAGAACTCAAACTCCTAATTATGATAGAACCCAAACTTCTAATCGTGATAGAACTCTAACCCTATCTAATTCTCATGAAGTTACACAAAGATCAAAGACAAAATTCTAACAGTTATAGGCAATTAATGCGTTTCTTTTCTTTAGGTTTCTTAAATTCTACACTCTTGGCACCAAATGGAATGAATTCATAGTGTTTTGAGAAAGAAATTTCAGAAATGGATATTAATTTGAAAGCTTAGTATTGAAATCTTAAAAATCTTTCCCTCAAAATCTACATGTTTACTTGAGTTATCCTAGGTTAAAACTTCCAAACTAGATAATAAAGAGGTGATACCATGCTATGGATTTGGACAAAAATGTTCCATTTGGCAAAAATGTTTAAGAGAAGTTTCTATTAAAACAGTAGTTATATAATTTTGAAAAGAAGTCTTACTTAAAACTTCTTTGAAACTTAGTTTAATAGAAATTTTTATAAGGACATGTACAAAATTAGTTTTAATAGAAGTTTTAAAAGGATATTAGTTCTAAGAATTTCAATACTAATATGAGTTTAAAAAGGACCAAAAAAAGTAGAGTTTTAAAAAGGAGATTTACATTAACTAAGTTTTAAGATTTCTATTAAAACTAAGTTATAAACTGAAAAAAATAATGATTGAGTACTAAGTTTTAAATTGATAAAAAATTATGCCAGCTCTATAACCCTATCTAATTCTCATTGAATTATAGAAAGAATTAAAGACACAAACTCAACAAAAGTTATAGTCCATACCTGCAAAAGTAAATGCCTAAAAAAAAAAAACCATCTTCGTCCGATAATATGATTTCAACCATGCAACTTTTGTGACCAAATGATTCATTGGTAAATGAACTCTAAATTATATTAATTTTCATCCATGAACATTTTAGAACTCAAAAGATGTTAGACACGGTACAAAATCAAGAAAAGTGAGAATCATGAAATTTGAGTTATCATGTGAGAAGAAATTTCCACTGTTGTTGTTCGAAAATTCTTAGTTGCTTATGGAGCAGTTAAGATGCATGCACTATGCATCTAGGTGCTCCATGAACATCTAAGAATTTCTCGTTGTTGTTTAGTTGTGCAGATAGGACCGAGGTAATTATGACAATCGGATTTGTGCTTCAATTATTTGGCTTGCAACATAGCAATTAAGAAAGGTAAATCAGGGTTTGTAGAAAAACAAAACCATCATCAAATATTGTAGCTAATTTAAAGGGTGCAAAGCTGCAGATTCCAAATAAAGAAATGGAAAAAATTAATTCCCCTCCTAAAGTAAAGTCATTATCTTTCAAATAGAAAAATCATCTACCTTCACGTTTCCCAAATAAGAAAATCTTGTAACTTTTTCATCATTATTTTCGTAAAATGTTATTAAAAATATATTTTCAATAATAAAATCTCAGATATCCAAACAATAAATTGTAGTTTAAATATCGCAAGCAACATTTGCTGCTGCAATTGTTGGTACAATTCATTTTCGCACCAAACGACAAGCATTTAACAATTTAATATTAATCGCTTCTGCTAATGATTTACTTATATTTGGACGAAAGAAAACTGAAGGCCTCTTACAAGATTTTTGTAAATTCATCAGCGTTACCAATTTACTAAGATAAATTGGGCCTGTTTATCATAATGCCCATTAAATAAATTGGGCCTGTTTGGCGCTACCTGCAGTTTCAATTTGATCCAAACTCCAACGCAAGAGTTTGATTTGGTTGGCATTACAACCCCCCGAGTGTTCGTCGTAACACTAAAAAATCTTCAAAATATTAGTGCTGCAGCATCATCCAAATTGATGCTTGTTGTTACATGTGTTGGAACACTTCTATTTTCACTTTCTTCTTTTTTCCTCTATTAATTTTGGAAAAAGAAATAATTGATGCTCCACCTTCAAATTTTATTCTTTGGATACATCGCCTTCTAAGATAAAGATTTTTAGACCTTAAAGTTTATTTATTTCCCTTTATTCTTTTGACGAATTTCATTATTTTTGGTATAAAGTATGAAATAGATTAGATGAAAATGAAAATTATTTTATATAACATATTTCTAATATAAATTTGGACAAAAGTCACTTTATTGTAATTTTTTTGCTCTATAGTTTTAGCGAGTTCCTAAATTTTAATTGATGAAATTCAGGTGGAAAATGTGAAAATATTCCGACATATTTAAGAAAAAATTAATTTTTTGGTAAAGAAAATTATAAAAATAGATAATATGAAACTCACTAAATATTATGCCAAAAATTACCTTTTAAATATATTGTAAAAACTTCATTATTTATAAAAAAAAATATGTTTTCTGAAATTTTTGAAAACAAAATTCAACTATTTTTTGGTTAAGTAATTTTTTTTAAAAAATATTATGTTGTCTGATATGAATCAGGAGGAATCCATTTTTTTTGAGTTGCGTATTTACAATTCCATGCAACTAGTTGAACTAACGTATTAACCAAACAACATAATGCAACTCTAACATAAGTAGTGGGAACAATATGTTATTACAAATATATTTGTTGTTCCAACGACAACAAACCAAACACACCCTTAAGTCATGTTTGGCAATCAGGAAGTAATTGGAAAGTGCACAGAGAATTAAAAAATGACTCCCATTTTCATTTTTATCTCGTTTGACATTTAGCAAGTGAACGAAAAATGATTTTGTGAAATAAAAAATAATAAGAAAGTATCCTCATAAAAAAACTCTGTTTTTTTTTTTTACTTTTTACTTACCTTCGCTTTGCCAAAGTGCACATATAGCGAATTGTCTGAAATATTGGTTTGGATTTTGTTTTGGCCCTTGCGGACCACTTTTTATAGCGGGTATGAACCTCCCAATATCCGACCCGTTTACATCCTGCACGCGTTAGTCTCCAAGTTATTCCTCATTTGTCCGTTGTCCATTTTCTTTCAGGTTTCTACTAATTTTCCTTCGCGTTTCTCTCTGATCCCTCGATGGCGAATCCTTTCTACGGTTCTGGGCCTTTGCGATCCAGGTAAACCCTGATTTATGCAGAGCGCCCTCAGTTTCGTTAAGTTTTCGACCGATTCCTCTTTTTTTCCCGACTAATTTCTTTAAAATTATGAATATTTTGCAAGGCCGGCGGGGAATTCAGATGAAATTCAGTTGCAAATAGATCCGATTCATGGCGATTTGGACGAGCACGTCACTGGTCTCCATAAGAAGATTCAAAAACTTAAAGGGGTTAGTTATCATCTCTTTATCTTCTCTGTTTTTTCGTTTACATGATTCCGAAATATACTATTCTTGAAACAACTTTGATCAGGTCCTGCAAACCTTAGAATCAGTAAAAATTTTGAAAGAAAGAATTTGAGTATCTTTCGATTAGATTATGAGGGCGTATTTAGATACGTGAGATTGTGATTTGGCCTTGGAGTTTTGTTTATAGACATGATTTAGATTAGATTTGAGATTGTCTTGTTAAAGAATTAGATTTTATATCATATTCATGGTAATTGTTGGTAGTAAAATTTTGGGATTACTTGCTAAATGCGCTACATGTATTTGAGAGCAATAATTTATTGATTAAGACCCTTTCAATTCCGCTTTATCAGCATCCTAGAATTTTCTTGATGTAGTAGGGTAGGTGAGTTTATTGTTGAAAGTCGAGAATGCTCCTAACGTATGATGGTCGATATCAAATAGTGCACAATTAACCCTCTTTTGCTTATGCCTGCCCGATAGTAAGTTTAAATATTCTAAACACATTCATACAATGTTTTTGCATCAATCTTATATATAGTTGATATTGTACTTCTTTTATACATTTTAATATTTAACATTTTAATATTTAATATCAAGTAATTTGCTCTTTAATCTCTGTTGATTACAGTGATCTCATTTAAAACTTTGATCCTCTTTGACTTTTTTAGATAACAGTAAGATCATTACGTAATTTGCCGATTTTCTCTTTACTTTAAGCATCTCTAGTTGATTTTATATCCTAAGTTGAGATGGTTGATCTGACTGTTAGAATATTCTATTGATTAGAGCATTGCAATAGTTAAAAATGTGATTGCAATTCCTGCTTAGTTGATATTGATAAAAGCAGTAAACTAGACTGTCTATGAATTAGTACACCCTTATTCTCTTTTTGCAATAATTTCTAAATTTACGCCTATTATATTAGTATCAATTGTTAAGGTGTTAATAACAGTTTTTATTACACAAATGCGTGTGTTATGATATGCTTGCGTCGCATACATGAGGATAAATCTGGATTGTCACAACATTTTTATGGATTAACATTTATATTAGAAAAAATATTTTTGGCATTATTATTTTGTGAATTGCTTCAATTACTGAGTTGTTGCTTACGATGTTTTGCACAAATGTGATACTTTATCATGCATGCGTCCCCTGCACTGGGAGTATTAGTTTAATATCAAGAGAAGGGGATATTTTAATGACAAACTTGTGTATGCGTGGTATTTGTTTACAGTTTACTTGAGTATCATAAGAAAGTGGCTCGCAAGGCATCATGGCTGATGTTGTTTTAAGATATTCTTCATATTACATTCTACTTGAGTTTTTTTCTCTCGAAGTAGTGTCGATCAACAACAATGGATAGAAGAGGAAATAGCATTTAACATAACTAGATGCTTGTTCTTGGTTTAATAAGGTTATGGCAAGCAAAGAAAAGATTTCCTAACTAAAAGCAACAAATGAAAACCATCATGTTGTTTTAAGTTCCTTTTGATAGAAGATTAGAGGCAAATATTGGGATTTATTGTTTGCAATTATGCTAACAGAAAAGAGATTTTATGAATCTTGCTGCTTTTTACCATGTGCCTATTGTAATTTAAGTCACACTCCAAATGAAAAACCCTGTTAGTCTATACATCAAACATCTCAATTTCAAGATGCTGGGCATTGGTCAGTGCACATAAAACCGTAAAAGGTCAACTTTGCCTCGCTTCTAAGTTCTAATAGAGCATCCATGTCAATGTTATAGCTAAGGACGCTTCGCCTGGATACAAGCCTAAAACCTTTTGTATCATTTCAAGTGGATATAGTTCCTTTCATTTTCCATAAACAAGACAGACCTTGAACTTTAGGTGGATAGATCTTTTTTGAATTTGACAATTGAATAGTGATGAGGACATCCAGGCACGTGCACGGGACTTTCGCCGTGTTTATCAGCGTAGGAGACGCCGTGTTTCAGCCGTGCATCAGATCGCAGTGATATGGTTCTGATATTTAGAACTTTTTAATTATTTTTCAGTGAGTAGTTGAGTTCAGATTAGAATTGTTGTTAGTTATTGGATAAGGTTGATAGAGATTTGATTGAGCTTTTAAATTCTGTAATATTCTCTATATAAACCTTATTTGTAATCAGAATTAAAATCAATGAAGATTATTGAAAATTAGTGCAATTACATGTGTTTGAACGTGTGAAACGTGGGTGTGAAACCCTAGATCGCTCCCCTGCTTCTGTTCTGTTCAAGCAGTCGCCGGCCTCCTCTCTCCCCACCTCCGCAATCCCCATCTCCGACGGCTTCGACAACCACTGCCTTCGTCACTCCCGAACATCCACCGCCCTGAAACCCTAAGTCGCTGCCGTCGACCGCACATACGAGCAGCTCCACCGCCGCCTGCATCTCCATCTGAGTCTCGAAGCCCTAATCATCACCCTCAGCCTCTGCCGTTCGACAACCATCGTCGAACTCTTCCACCTCCTCCACTTTCGACAGTATCCGCCCTCTACCGCGTCCCAGATCCGCTCCGTCGTCACCCTACCCGACGAAGATCGCCGTCGTTCCTTGTCCTCGAGCCGCCAGTGCACGCTTATTCTCCGACTGGAGTTGAACCGAACGGTTTTGGACCTAGGGCTTGAACAGATCCGATCCTTTATATTTAGATTTGATCTATTAGTTCAGACCATCTGATTTCACTTGGGTGGTTTATTTTGGTTCAGACTCGATCGGTTCAGTTAGACCAGACCCTGACCCAGACCTAATCTGCAGTTCGTTGGTGTATGGCTGATCCTGACGCTGAAGGCAACGATCTTGTGCTTGACCCAGAGACTGGCATTGTTGATTTGTAGCTTTCCCCGTGGTTCGATTATCGGCCATTCGAGAGCGTACCTGAGTACGTCGAGCGTGTGACTCATCAGATCGTCGACAGTGTAGAGAGTCGCTTGGGGATTTGTTCGTGACACCGACGTTTCCACCCAGATACGCCGCTTCATCCAAATTACGTAGCTCTCGGAGGAGAACTCCCGCCACTCAGATTTGGAGTTATTACACCGCCTCCAGAGGATCCTCCCATCGAATCAGTCTAACCCGACGAAGGTTTAATTTTCTTACGCCCAAGTATTTTCGGAATTGCTATTGCGTGCATGTTATTATCAATCTTAGTATCAATTGCGATTATGCTGTATTCAGTTTGAATAGTGAGCGAGTGATTCTGTTGCTGAGTATTTTTGCTTATCTAAATATTACAAATTGAACTGTATTAAGAGAACAAATCATTACATTAATAATTTTACAAAGGTTCAAACTTAGTATATTGCAACTTTTGCTTAAAAACCATCGTTCGCTTCATTTTATTCTTGAACTTCCTGCTTAGATTGATCGTTGATTTGATGAAGCATTGTTGTTGCTGATCTTGCACCTGCATTCACATTGTTTCACATCAAATAGGTTTTTAACATCTGCAGGGGTACCTACTGTATGGACTTGACCGATCCTTTTCATTGAAACTAGTTTAATGTAGTATTTTATCTGCATCTTGTGTTCAAATTATCTTCTAGTGACATTCTCGTATCATAAGCAAGATAATATGTAAATTGATGTGCATGCAAAGTGATGAGGAAGAAGGATATGCATCAATATTCGCCAGAGAAAGGTGCACACGCACGTGTGTGCCCGTGTGTACGTGCATCGGGGAGGGAGGGATGAAGGGAGAAGGGAGGAGGGCGGGGTGGGCCCGGAGTGGTTTGTTTGGGGGAGGGGGAGAGTCTCCAAAAAATCTAGAAAAACATTCTAAGTACATCGTGTTCAACAAGAAAAGAAGCCAAAAAGAGTGCATGTAGAAATGAATTGCACAGTGTCTCATCATTTTCTGGCCATCAGGTGAATATCTGATATTATGGCCAATTGGCACTCATGCATGGTAAACTGCTCCATGACTTTTCTTTTAAGCTGTAGGTCCTGAATATATGGTTCCTTTTTACTAAGATAGCAATTAACTAAACTAGTGACTAATATAATGTTAAATTTCATTTTCACATGAAAAACAGTAGCAGAATGTATAAAATGCGTCCTGCAGCCTCATCAAACCTCATACAACATATTTTGTTACATGCTCAACCATTATGTCATCTTAAGTTTCTAGAAGTTGCATGGACAATTATGTGTTTAAGTGCAGGCACTTTCCAGTTTAAATCTCTCTGCTATAAGAATATTTGTTTTGATGTGAAGTAGTCAGTGGCCTACATTATCTTTATACTTGTTTTTTTCCTATGTATGAAAAAACTATTGCGTACAGGTCTTTTACATGTATATCCCTTACATCAACCATATTTTAAAAGAAAAAGGTTCTAATTTCAACATATTTGTCAATTCAACTCGCAACTCATGCAGGGCCTTATAATTTCACTAGTCCCATTAGTTGTTAGTCTTTGCTAAGAAAGAAGATTTGAACCTTCCCTAGTTTTGTGGGCTAGTGGTTTCATTGGTTGGAAGCAAATATCATTTTCTATTTAGTCCTCTTGTCTCCATGACCGTCGAAAATTGCATGAAATTCTTGCCTGGAGCGCTGTTCTGGACATCACGAAAAATCTGCGAAACAGGCAATCTCCTGTAGTCTTAGGACTGAAAAACAGCGTAATCGTACCTCTTTTTTTGTTGATTCTATGTTTAATATGAACATGGTATATCTTCTGAATGGTCCAATTCTACCCTTCTCCTTCCCCTTCTTCCTCCAACTAAAAGTCTAAAACTCATAGAACACCTCCCTTCTTTAAGGAATGAGACTACTGTGTATATTTTTGCCAAATATGATTTGGAAGATTGTTTTGGGAATATGAAAGATTCGATGAGTGCATATAAAATACACTTTTATTTGCACTTTTTTGTGGTATTAGTTCTATTCTTTGCTCTGTTCCATTTTCTTTTTCAAGTGTTTAATTTGTTGCTATTGAAACTTGGATTTGCAGGTAGCTCAGGAAATTGAAACGGAAGCGAAGTTCCAGAATGACTTTATAACTCAATTGGTAATCTCAGATTTTAAATAAAAATTTCTGGTTATTTATTTCCTTTGCATGTTGAGAATATATTAGTGGTAAATGAATTGTTGCCTCTATCAACTTCTTTTGATTATTCATTCATAATCGTAAGAAAAAGTGTTATGCCTGTATATATTTCATCTGATTTTTGGCATGCATTGGGTATTTCATGTTTCCAACCAGCTACCTAAGAGCTTAGAAACATCTTTCTGTTTCCAACCAGCTACTTCAAAGCTTAAAAAAAATCTTTATTACATTTGCTTGTTCTGGAAATCTCTGTTTTTCTTGTTTATCATTTAAAAATGATTTGGTTCATTTCAATCTTAAAAAGACCTTAATTTATGATTTGGATGGTGACTCTTAGTTTGTTGGATTGAAGTACCAAATAAAGCAGGTCCTGCAACTGGATCTTGCAGTTACCAAATAAAGCAGGTCCTGCAACTGGATCTTGCAGCATCCTTTCGTTAGTTATCAAATCTAAAGAAATATTGCCTTTAGCGACTATTCTCTATAGCTCCTCTGATCAAGTGTTTGATGCACATATTTCTTCACTACTATAATTTGCATCACCAGATATTTGAAAAGATTCACAACGTATATGCTGTATTTTTCAGTTTCTTTGGCTGATGTTGGTAGGCTGCTCACAAGTCTGTATTAAAAAATGTATGTGGCAGAGTTACATGGTAAATGAAAATGCAATAATGATTATGTTTTTTCGGCTAAACAAATGCAATAATGATATCATTTTGCAATATTTGATAACCTTTTGACATGTGTTTTTCATTAAAAAAAAATCAAATTCTGATCTTGATCTTCAAAAATTTCCAACTTTGATCCATATATTTCTCATCTTTTTCCTAAAAGAAATAATTGCAGTTTTTTTCTTGGCACAAATGGTGCATCCAATAAATTTCTTTTTTTTCGCCTTGTCCTACTAGTATGCCAAAGCTTTTGGTGTCAGGTTGAGAGCCCTTCATCTAACCTTGTTGAAATTTTACCTTAATAATTTGAGCAAAACAGAAAGAGTTTGTAGACTTTTAGTTGTGGCACTTAATCTGAGAGTTCTCAATTGTAATTTGGTGCAGCTGTTGAAAAGTCTAAGCATAGGCTACGCTTTGGTTAAGATATTTGTAGCAGGATTTTTTTTGTTAAATAAATTTCTTTATAAGTGGTAAACCATAAAGTTATTTAAATGTAACTTCTGAGCGTCAATACATGTTGCAATGGTTTGTTTTAGAGCTTGCTAATTGTCTCTTCGTGCATATAAACCTGGAAATTCTTAAGCACATGGATCCATGTGATTATTAGAATATGAACCATAAAACTCTTATCCCATACTTAATCAACATTTCAGTTCCCTATGCTCACGTTGAGTTAGTTTCAGTTATATGAATGTCAGATAACCGGATACTTTCAAGACCTAGATTCATATTCACTATGAATATTATATCAGCGGAAAAGCATGAAACAGAGCTTTCGAGGAGTTTGAAGGAAGGAACAGGTGTTGGGGCTCACCAGGTTTTTGTATGTCTCCAATTGACTTATAAACCAGTTGTGGCCTTTGATTAGGGGTCGTGATTGAACCTAGGGGTGTCCATTTGGCTCCAAGGCCCGGGCTCGGAAAACCCGGGCTGATCAGGCTTCGGGCCCGAGTTATCTTAGTGAAGCCCGGGCCCGGGCCGGCCCGGCACGGTTATAATATAATATAATCTATATTTTTTAATATATTTTTGTATATAATTATATTATGATATGGTCATTAATGTGTGTGTATATATATACTAGATTTTATGCACGTGCAATGCACGTGGTTAAATACTGTGATTAGGTATTTTTGGTTTATTTTCTTACTAAAATTTGTTTGTTGGTTACTTTTTGATAATTTTTGCTCGCTTTGATTAAGTATTTTTGATTTATGTTCTTACTAAAATTTGTTCCTCGATTACATTTTAATTAATTATTTATTTGATGTTTGTTTAAATAGAGGCTACATCCAGTTTAAATTTTTATGTTGATAGTTGAATTGACAGAAGATAAATATAATCTAAAGCCAATTTAAATTTTTATTTCATTTGGATCGGCATGAAACCGATCTTGACATGAGGAAGTATAGTGTTATGAAAGTAAAAACAGTTGAAAAAATTAACATTATAAAAAGGAAGATGAATAATAAATCCAACGAGCCAAGATGATTGATTTAAAGTAGGCTAAAATGATAAAAAGTAGTTAATGAAAAAATCATAAACTGAAGATTAATGCTAACTCTAGTACATTTTTATATGATAAAAACATCCACATATACGAAAGCACTAAAAATAGTTTATGAAAATCCATTCTAAAGATTCCTAATTTTACTAAAAAAATAAAACTATTCTATAACAATTCACAAAACATTATCTTTTGTTGCTTCTATTTTATTTTTAATTGAGTCAAGATCAATCCTTCTTTATCTTTATCTTTTTCATGGGCAATTCGTCTTCATCGTCTACATCGATTGTGATATGAGACTGGAGCATGTTATTTTTTCTTGGGCTCATTCATCTTTTGTCTTCTCGTCTAAATTCACAAAGAAGTTGAATATATTTTTTATAGTCAACACAAAGTTCTGACAATACGGACTTTGATTTTTTTCAATTTCAATAAGAAAAAATGCTAATTTCATATATATGAATTTTTTTGTGCTATTAATTTATTACTTAAATAAGGTTAGGAGCTACATCTATTTTCTCTACAATAATTCTTCTATTGTGCATCCAATAAGAATTTTTGCTGTGTCATAATGACACATTTGCTTTGTATGTGTCATTTTCCATGAGGATCTAAACTAAATACATTACATTTTTATTGTCAATTTGTTTTAGATTATAATATTAATATTTAATTTTGATATATTTATTTAATGAAGAAGGGATATCACTTAACCTTGGTACTACATCAGCGATTTTACAACATTTATCATCTAGACACTTATTATTAACATCTCTATCCACTTGTTGCAGTCTTTGTAAACATAAAACCACTGCTCAACTCTATTATAAATGGTAGTTATCGTTGCCTTAAAGGTGCGATAGTGTGTTTGTATATTGGTAAATTATTCTTAGGTTTAATTGTATGAGTTTTAGAGTAGGTTTTTTAAGATCATACCTCTTTCGAATTTTATAATGGTTGTATATATTAGTAATTTGAATTTCTTATGCATTTATAAAGAGCTTTAATGAAGATACTTTTGTCTTGGCAGCTTACTCTAAAAGAGCGCTGCATATTAGCTTTAAAATATAATATTTTTTTCTTTACGGTGTTATATGGATGTTTACTTGGTTTATTTACTATTCTTTTATTTCTTCAGTAAATTATATCTTTGGATTGATATATATTATTGACACAATTTATAATGATATGCATATCTCTTCTATAGATTTGAAATAGATATAAGGCGAATTTTATATTTAGTGGCATTTAATAAGAATTTTAGTAATGAAATACACTACCTTTATATTTAGAGATCTTGAATTCTAATAGTGCTATTACATCATTATCTTTGATCGTGTCTTTAAGAATTGATCATTCGTTAGTAGTCATACCCCTAAATAAAGTCACTCGTGGTCGTGATACTATATCAGAAAAAGAAAAAGGTCAATTTTATATTTTTTTGCTTAGGCAGAGTCATGACATAGTAATTTTTCTTTTATCTTTCATAAAGAATGTTTCTTTAATTGGAACAAAGTGCAATATATTCTTCAAGGGGTATTCTGTCGGTGTTTCTTTGATAAATATAGTTTATGTTAGTGTTAATTGAAGTGATCTATGGACGTTTCAAATTCTATTTGAAATGAAAACTGCTTGATTTTTTTGAAGGATGTCTCTAAATTTTCTAATAATTCTCCATACATAAATCTTTATAATTTTTTACCCTATAACATATTATTACCATTAGAGATCAATATTTATAAATTATAATTAATTAATTTTAAGCTATTATATTATAATATTTTATTAGTTTTTTGTTATTTAGTCTTCTATCAATTAATGATACTTATGTATTTTTACTGCTCTTAACATATTGGTAAAATTATATGCATGTACTTTAATTTATATAACATTAATTTTTAATCTATTATATTTTTTAAAATATTAATCTTTAACTTGATATTTTAATTTGTTATTATTACTATTTGTTTTAACAGTATCAACTTGACTATTTTCAGATTCTGAAAAGGAATAGCAAACTTTAAATTATAAGTTATATTTATATATCTTAATGAAAGAATATCACACAATTACTCTTTTCTTTGCCAAGTTCTAAATTTTTAGCTTTTAATTTCTATAATTTTAAACTTTTGAGAGTATTTTGTCTAATTTTTAAAACTTTTTTCTTTTTCTGGTAATACTTCATGTAATAAACTGATATTATATTTTATTAATCTTATTTAAATTGTTGAGCTATAGATAGTTCATGGGGTATTAAGATAGAATATGAGTATGATTAAGATAGATTATAATTTAAATTAAATATTTAAAATAGTACAGGGTAATTTTGATTACGAAAAGCTTTTCTCGAACTCGTTCTTTTAAAGGTAGTATGTTTTTTATTTTGCCTTTTTTTTTAAAATAATTTTGAGAATGTCTTTTGTTTCTTTAATTTGTTTGGTGGATTTTGTAAATATTCCATTCACATTATGTATATTTGTAGGTCTACGTTGTTCCCGGGTTCGACATTTGGGGTAGACATTATTTGTCTTATTAATTTATTTGGTTTTTGCATACATGCCCTTTATTTTGTAGACATTTGTAAATTTGGCATTAAATAATTTTATTTCGTGTTACATTTCAATTTAAATTGTATCCTTATCTTTACTATGTATATCCGATAAGAATTCAATAATTTATCAACTTGCTCTTAATTAATGAAATAATATTTAAATTTCAAGGGTATTTTTGTCTATCGAAAGATTTTCCCAAACTCGTGCTTTTAAAGGGAGTATGATATATATATATATATATATATATATATATATATATATATATATATAT
>BQKN01000834.1:556830-573155 GCA_022839385.1 Asparagus kiusianus
TTGTTGATATAATTTTCATTTGGTTTTTCATTTTCTGACACATATTTTTTTACCTATAGGATAATATTATCTCAATTCCAATTTTGTACTCAAGATTTATTTCATAATTACGAGTATTATGTTAGTGTAGAATATCAATAATTTTTTTATTATTATTGTGATAATGATTATAGTTGATTGTTTACTTTTGAATTTTTATGAAATTTTACACTAATTTGTCCAACTATCTGCATTGCTCATATATATTCATAAATTACACTTTGATATATAACTATTTTACTATATTTTATTATTGTCTATGGATAGCACAACATGTGATCAATCATTTATGATATAAATGTGACCTCTTTAACCAATTGGCAAAGAATTACTATTGTGATAAATTTGCTTGGGGTTGTCACAAACCTCAATATTCATTGTTTTAAAAAAAAACCTTGGCTTACTAATTATTACTTGTTGAGATTGTTGTCATGTTGGACCAAATTTGATCAAGATTTACTTTCATACTTTAATTAAGTTCATGTTAAGTGTTGGTGGTAGTGATCAACTAAAAATTTTTAGAACAAAAATAATTTACAAGTTTGCAGTAAATCAAACAATGATCTTAGCTTTTTAAGTCAAAAAATATTTGAAATAACTTAAAATTTTGAAATATTTTCTACATTACTATAACTAAAATTCATACTAACAATTACAATATGCCAGATATGTATATTCATCCAAATTTAGCTTAAATTCCTTTACATTTAATTTTTTTAATATTTAAATAAAATACTAATAAATCTTATAATTCAATAATACATATTTGAACTCAAGATAAATCTTACTTATTTAAAGTAATGAAATAAATATAAAATAATATTTTTTAAATATTTAACCACGTGCGTTGCACGTGCATAAAAACTAGTTTATTTAAATGATTTGAGTTAATTGTAAATCCCCCAGTATCAACTAATTGTGAATAGATCCCATATTGTTCTATTTGCGCGAATAGACCCAATGTAATATTGGCCTAAATTAGAATACACACATTCGGAATAAGAAAAAGAATTTATTATTCATTTAGGGCATGCTAGGTTATGAGGAATAAGATGTAAATCCCCCGAAAAAGTATAATTGTGTCTAAATGTGGTAGAAAATAAGGAAAATGTCAAAAATAGAGTCCTAAAGTTTCATTTGGTTCTCTCAAGAAAAAATATAAACATTTTCTTAGAAATCTTTGTCATGTCAATTTTTAAGGAAAGCCATAGTCCAAGCTTTTTGTTCGAAAATGGTTTGGAAAGGGCATGAAGGGTATGTTTTAATTAAAAAAAAGGGAGAGAGGCATTTGGACTTGAGGGAATATATATTAATAAAAAAGATTGATACCATTTAGTGAGGTCGTGCATTCCTATTTGTTGGTTTCAAACCAAACTAGCCAAAGTTGCTAGAAATAGATTCTGCTAGTTTGATCGGTCGACCGATAACGACTAGTTTTACCAGTAACAGCTAGTAGAAAATAAAACATATGAGTATGTATATGAAAATATATTTGTTTCATATCTAAGTAGATAAACCAAATCACAATAATAAATATGAAACATGTAATTTCATATTTATAAACATGAAAACCAAAACTTGTGTTGTATATATATCTGACTACACATATATACAAGGAAACCAATAAAATGTGTGTATAGATAATTGAGCTTAGAGTACTTAACACACATAATATAAAACCTAAACTAAGTTACCCAAGCTATGATCTTGATCTTCAATATGCTTGACTTGGTGATCTCACGGATGAAGCTTGAACTTGATCTTTAACTTTGAATTGCAAGGCTTCAACCCGACATTCCGCCAACCACCATTGGATATGATCGTTGAAGCTGTATTCCATCCATCCTCCAACTCGTTGTTTGTCTACAATAAATAGAAATGCGCAAACACTAAACAAACAACATTAGTGGTAAATTATTTGTTAAACATCATCAAAACAAAGAGGCCAACAATCTCCCCCTTTTTGATGATGACAAACAATTTACAAAAAGGATACATGCATGAAGGGAAATGAATATATAAATTATAATTCACATGCATATAGACAAGGAAATGTGTACTCACAATATTTATCCCCCTTTGACAACATCAAAAAGGGGAAAACACCAAGAATAAAGAGAGCGAAAGCTCTCCCTATCAATAAGCATGGGTGAGTATAAAACAAGTATAGGGATTGCTCCCCCTATCAAAAAACCATATAGAATATAAGCAATAAAAGATCATGGCAAACATGTGAGTATGCATACATGCTAAATATTACTCACATTCAAGAGATAATGAGAACATATATAAATATATCAAGATGAATATAGTGTCTCATATCATAAAAACCATGTATAAAATAGATTTATGAAATCACAAGAAAGAAGACATGAGAATCATGTAAAAAGTTTTCAAATGAAAACAAATCGACCAATGAAATCATAAACCGCAAGTAAATCATATAAGAACATAAAACCAAATCATCATTGATTTTCAGAAACTCAAGAGAGGCAATTATATCTAGCTATTGAGCTAATATCAACCCATATAAATATTTTAGCATCCGATAAACAAGATTTGGGAATAAACACCCAATAAGCCCGGAGGATATATAACTACAAACCTCTCATTTAAAATCAAAACTAATAACCATGAAAACAAAAGATCAAAGAAAAATTGTTTTCATAACCAAAAGATTTTAAAACATAATTTTCAAAACCAAGAAAAGGAAAAATAAGAACACTAAAATTCTTGGTTTAAAGATTAAATTTGTTTTGGTACCCAAGAACTCTTGGTAACAAAAGATTTAGGGACATGACCCCTATCTTTTATGCTCAAAACCCTAGGGTTATGAACCCGTTTGGGCACATGTAGTGCACTAACACGGTCAAAGCAATAATCACACAAATGACCCTTCTGATTGTAATTTGTACAATAAAAGAGATCCATTTGTTTTTGTGGACCATTAGCTCGTGCATGGGAATCATTTGCATTTTCTTTTAAAATTATTTTGCAAATGGGAAATATTCTTAAACAATGGTCTATTTGGAACATATTGCAACTTAGAAGCTTTTTGTATATCAAAACAAAATTTAGCAAAATGTCCAAACATACCACAAACATTACATTTAAAAGCATGTGGTCTACTAGAAACATTTGGCAAATGAGATTTCTTTTTCAAATCAAAACAATATTCGGCCAAATGACCAAAACGACCACAATGATCACATCTATACACATGAGCATGCTTATGATGAACAATGGGTGCATGTGTGTGTACATGTGATGAAAAAGCTACATGAGATACACAAGGAGCATTGATATTTTTATGCTTGTGTGCATCATAGCAAAATTTAGCTAGATGACCTTTACGGCCGCAAATAGAGCACTTGTAAACTTTGCTATATATGTGTGCATGATCAGTGGATGATTTCTTAGACTTGACACACATATCCATAAGCCTCTTATGATTATCAAAACATATTTTCAAAGTTGAATCTAAAGATGAAATACGATTATTCATAAGATTCAAATCTTCATTTTTAGGCACATATGCATTTTTAGGAGTAGAACATAAATAGTCATTTATAAAGGAAGCAGTATCATTTTGTATGTTCTCTACTTCTAATATGACATTATTTTTGTCATGAGTCAAGTTAGCAATATCCAATTTCAAATTTTTATTTTCCAAATTTAACATATCATTGTTTTCTTGAAGAGCAATACTTTCTTGAGAAATGATATCAAATTTGGAAGCTAACTTTTCATGATCGGATTTTAAATCTTCATGCTTGTTTTTTAAATTAATAAAATTATTTTGTAATTTGTTAAAGGCATGCAATAATTTTTTACTAGCACAAGCAAGTTCATCATTAGGTAAATCATTAATAGATTCGAACTCGCAAACCTCACTAGGGCTATCGCCTAGTAACCGTGTGCATGATGCTCCACATGAACTAGAAGCCGGATCCTCTAAATCTTGTCGGATCGCCTCCAAGTCTCCTTGATGCGCTTCTATGAATTTCCATAATGTATATGCGCTATCAAAAGAATCAAGCTTGTTAGACATAAATGAATCAAATGCATTTAGTAAAAATTCTAACATAAGCTTGTTCATAATAAACATCATTTTATCATGTTTGCTCCATTTGGATTTCTCTAACGTGGGCACAATATAAGCACAATCAATGATTTTCCATAAATCGATATTTTTAGATTGAACAAATATTTTGAATCTAAAACACCATTGAGCATAAGGGAAAACATTAAATTTAGGAGCAATACTAGAATCATAGCCTAAGATGCATCATTCATATCCATGATTTGTAAAAATATGCAAGCAAGATACAAATATAATCAAAACAAGATTAGCACAAAGAGATAACTTGAATCTTTAACTCAATGCGATTAGACCTTAAATCAAAGAGCACCAAGCTTTGATACCAATTGTTAGACCCTAGAGGAGGGGTGATTAGGTTCTTATGCTAATCGAATCCGATTTAAATGCCAATTAAAAACTAATTAATAAGTTATCCTAGCAAGTATAAAATACAATAATATATATGAGCTAGGATAAACAATATGAACAACAAGATATATCCTAACAAAGAGATATAGGCAATGTATGTGCAAGGATATATAAACAACACAAGGGTAAATAATCTAAATAAGATAGTGGATGAAATAAATGAGCAATGCACAATTGGCGATATAAGATAAATGCAAAAACAAATACGCCAAAGACAAGCTCAAACAAGCAATATGATCACAGAGTTTGGACCTTCCGTCCTACGTCTCCGCTCCTCACTCCCAGGGAGAAATCTACTATCACAAACGGGTTTTCTACGCTCACCCGAATAACGTTTACACCTCACAGTGTCCATTTTCAATGCTCACCGATCAACGTATACAATCACTCACAATGTCAGTTTTCAACGCTCACCGATCAACGTTCACTCTTCACACTCGGTTTTCTAGCTAACGGAAAACTTTACAATCGACACTCTTGCAATCACACTCTACACCCTCACAAGTGTTGGACCTAGCCGTGTCTCCCTCAAGTGCTCAGTTACAACCTCTCCCTAAGCTCGTCAACCGACACCACACCTCTTGGAACGATCCCCGACTCTCACCACACACTCATCTCGGTGTACAAGTATATTACAAAGTGATCTCACAATTAGGCTTAATAAATGTTTGTTCTCTACTATGGATGAGAACACAATGAAAGCTCACACTCAATGTTACAACTCTCACAACCCTAAATATATTATGAATGCAAATACAATAAGCTCAAGTGGGTGTGTATAAACAATGAGTGAAATCAAAATCAAACTAAACTCAATTAAAATCTAGCATATAGAAATTATAAGCAAAATAATAAATAGCTAGAAATGAGTTTAGAGATTCTTCTCTGAATAACAAGATGGAGAGATAGAGATTGAAGCCCAAACAAGAAGATGATCTCCTCTACTTGTGAAAACCAAAACAGCTTTAAACCAAACTCAAACCAACCATAAACCCTTGTTAAAAACTTTCTTAAACTTGTTTAAAACACTCTCATGGTTAGATGGAGAGCTGAAGGCAATGGGGTATTTATACCCACTTAAAACTTCAGCAAAATCCCCAAGTAAATGACAAAAACAGCCCCAGAAAAAACAGCTCAGAAAATAGCCGTTGGAGTCCAACGGTCATATCGACGGTCGACCGAAAAAATTCGCGGTCGACCGCGATCCAGATCCCAAGCTAAGAAAACGAGCAGACTTCTTCGATCGACCGATGCGGTTGACCGTGGTAAGTCTCGAGCTCACGATCGACCGCGGCGGTCGACCGACAAACTCTCTGCTGCCCACTGACGAATGAACACAGGTGCGGTCGACCGGTGCGATTGACTGCATACTGATACATTCTAAAAACTGATTTTGGACTTTTGGAAAATATGTTAAAAATAACAAATGAAGTCCAAAAATAATGAAACTTTGGGAAATATATATAAACATGTAAATGAACATGTTACACAAAGAATTTTCTAAATTGTATTTCCCATTTATGAAAAATCATCATTTTGCAAAATAGTCCAAAACACGAAAATGTAAACATGTGAATTTTGATATTTAGGCTAAACCATGTTTTGAAACTTTGCACAATGATTATATAAACTTAATAAAATATGTATATGATTATTGTTAAGTCCAAAAACTGAGAACATAATATTTTCACAAATACAATAGAAAATAAAAGATATGAGTATGTATATGAAAATATATTTGTTTCATATCTAAGTAGATAAACCAAATCATAATAATAAATATGAAACATGTAATTTCATATTTATAAACATGAAAACCAAAACTTGTATTGTATATATATGTGACTACATATATATACAAGGAAACCAATAAAATATGTGTGTATAGATAATTGAGCTTAGAATACTTAACACACATAATATAAAACCTAAACTAAGTTACCCAAGCTATGATCTTGATCTTCAATATGCTTGACTTGGTGATCTCGCGGATGAAGCTTGAACTTGATCTTTAACTTTGAATTGTAAGGCTTCAACCCGACATTCCGCCAACCACCATTGGATATGATCGTTGAAGCTCTATTCTATCCATCCTCTAACTCGTTGTTTGTCTACAATAAATAGAAATGCGTAAACACTAGACAAACAACATTAGTGGTAAATTGTTTGTTAAACATCATCAAAACAAAGAGGCCAACATGAACGACTTTCCAATCTTTCCATCACCAAGCCAAGGTTCCCATCTCCAATAAGGCTATTCTTGCTGGGTATCTAATGTTATGGCTAAAATGTTGTGTGATCCCCACACATTCGTTCGAGGCGATCCTTGTCAAGGTGGTCTATCCTGCAGTCCATTTGGCTCATGGATGATC
The DNA here is from genome assembly GCA_022839385.1 of Asparagus kiusianus. NCBI lineage: Eukaryota > Viridiplantae > Streptophyta > Magnoliopsida > Asparagales > Asparagaceae > Asparagus > Asparagus kiusianus. The sequence goes on from BQKN01000834.1 coordinate 563,752, forward strand.
CTATGCACTACTCCCCGCTATAGCGTGTATTCAGAGTGGATTGCGTACCCTGATGATGCAATTTTGCAAAGTTATCTATATCAAAGATAGAGAAGGGGAAGAGGTTGCCAAAACTCACAAATTCATGTTAGCCTGGAGCACCTTAGTCAGATGGTAGAATTTCAAGACCGTTTGGCCCAAAGGATATGGATGACAGCACCCTAGAGGGGCGGGGGGGGGGCGCGCAGAATAGAGTTTATGCTAATCTAATCCAATTTAATACCAATTAAAAACTTACTAATAAATATCCTAGCAAATATGATATGCAACAAGATATATATGCAAGGATAAGTACTATAAATAAGGGTAAACAAAATAATGGACAAAATAAACAAATAGGTAATGGCCAAATAAGATGAACAAAAAGAGTGCGCCAATGCAAACTCAAATAAGCAATATGATCAGGGAATTCAGACATTCCGTCCTACGTCTCCGCTCCTTACTCCCGGGAAGAATCCACTACACAACCAGGTTTTCTACGCTCACCGAATAACGTTTACACATCACACTCGGTTTTCTAGCTTACCAAAAATTTTACAATCAATACTCTTACAATCACACTCTATATCCTCTAAGTGTTGGTCTCTAGCCCGTGTCTCCCTCAAGTGCTCGGAATTACGACCTACCTCTAGGCTTTACAACCGACGTCACTTCTCTTGGGACAACCCCGTCTCTCACCACACACTCCTTTCAGTGTACAAGTGTATTACAAAGTATATCCCACAATTAAGGCTCACTACAACAAATATTTGTTCTCTACTATGGATGAGAACACAATGAAAGCTTACTCTCAATGTCACAAACCCACAACCCCAATATATACTATGTATGTAAATATAATAAGCTCAATAGGTTGTATGCGAACAAAGAGTATAATCAAAATAAATCTAAACTCAAATAAATTCTAGCTTATGAAAATAAAAAAATATAAAAAGCTAGATAAAAGTTTTAAAAAAACTTCCCTATGGTGACAAGAGAGAGAAAGATGAATTGAAATGCCCAAACACGAAAGAATGATCTCCTCAAGCTCTTGTGAAATTTTTTCCCCAAAACCAAACTTGTAAAATACTTAAAAACTTTTTAAACAAACTTAAACCAAACATAAACCCTTGTTAAAACTTGATTAAAAAACTTCTCTTAGATAAATTAAACTAAGGATATGGGGGGGGGGAGGGGGGTATTTATAGGAACCCTAAAGGAAAGAAAAAATAAGGCAAAAAGAAAAAAACCCAAAATAGAGAAAATTAGAAAAAACTAACCGTTACAGCATCAGTCGACTGACAGGTTTCATCAGTCGACTGATGAGCTGATCATTATAGGCATTTTCCAGCTCATCAGTCGACTGACAGCCTTATAAGTCGACTGATGACCTCATCAGTCGACTGGTCAGTCGACCAACATAAAAACATAAACTATTGATGATTCTAGGCGTTTTCATCAGTCGACTGAATACTTTCATCAATCGACTGATAACACAATATCAGCCTGTTTTAAATAGTAAAACTGATTTTTGAAGTACCTTTTAAAATAGCAAATAAATTCAAAAAAATGTAAAACTTTTGGGAATGCTCGTAAACATGAAAATGAACATGTTATAAAAACTAGGTTTCAAATAGCACCTCCCATTTGTAAAATATCATCATTTTACAAATATGTCCAAAACATAAAAACATGAGATACTTGAATTCTGATGTTTTGACATAAACCAAGTTTTAAAACTTTGTAAAACAATATTATAGACTTGATTCAAGATATAAACTATTGTTGTTAAGTCTATAAACCAAAAACTCAATATTATGCAAAAATAAAGTTTTGCACAATATGCATTTAACAAAATGATATATATGAAATATAAAATATGTATATGAATGTATATTTGTTTCAAATCTATAAAGCTAAATCAAATCAAAACAATAAATATGAAATATGTAATTTCATATTTATATAAACTTGAAAACCAAAACATGTATGTATATATATAACCATATATATATATATACATAGAAACCATTAAAATGTGTGTGTGTATATGATATTGAGCTTGAAGTATTAAACACACATAATATAAACCTATACTAAATATACTCAAGATTGATGAAGGCCTTCAATGAGCACGACTTGGTAAACTTGCGGATGAAGCTTGAACTTGAATTGCATTACTTCACTCCACTATTCCGCCAACATCCATTGGATATGATCGTTGAAGCTCAATTCCATCCATCCTCCAACATATTGTTTGTCTATAATAAATACAAAAACACAAATACTAGACAAACAATATTAGTTATAAATTGTTTGTTAAAACATCATCAAAATAAAAAGGCCAACAATGGACTAGTCATAATGGATGATAAAATTGTGTACCATATATTGAGAACTTAATACATGTTATATTATTAATATGCTCTGAAATTGATCTATGCATCATTAATATTATTGAACTAAGTTAAACTGCCTTTCTTCTCTTTTTTAGATCAAAAATGAAAGAGAAACAATCATGTGGTGATGGCGACACCGGTGGTGCATCGGCTAGTTGTCGCCGGTGACATCGCCGACACCGGTCGTCGACACCGGGTGGTTTTGCTGGTTATAGTGGTGATGTGGATGATGGTGGTGGCGGGAATGACAAAGGATGTGTTGATAAAGATTGCAACTAGTGTTTGAGGATAAAAACACTTTTAAAAACCGCAATGGTTTTTTCAACACTTTAGGTGAAAAAACACAACACCAATGTGTTTTTCTAGAAAACACAACAACAAAAACACCTTGGAAGCCAAAAAAAAGCCTTTGTTGCTGGATGTTTGGTTGAAAAACTCCCTGAGTCCTAGGATTATTACAAAAATCATGTGAAACACAAGAGGAAACAAATGTCTCTTAAAAATGTGACTGTTTACATCCATATAGAGGAAAAGAACAGGACTCGTGATATTAATTTACCTAAAGAATTTGATTCCAAAGCTAATATTGTTGTAGATAAACCTAGCAACAAATTTAAAAAGAACAAAAAGAAGTCATTTAACAAAAATCAAAAGGACTTGAGGTTAATGGAGGTACCTTCAAGAAGAAAAGTAAAGGTAATTCTATGTGTGTGGCAAACCGGGACACCATGCTTTTCAGTGCAGGTACAAGAAAGATAATAACAGAAACAAAGATGACAAAAAAATCCTCCGAAAATTTTTTTGCTCTAAGGAGGTGTTTTCGTGGCTGTTGTCTCTAAAGTCAATCTAGCTGCTGAGGAGAAGAACTGGATGGTAGACTCTGGAGCTACCCACCACATTTGTAGTGATAAATTAGCCTTCTCAACATACATTAAAGTCAAGAGTGGAGAAGAACAAGTTTACATGAGAGAATCTCGTCCTATTCCTGTCAAAGGGAAAGGAAAGATCTATCTCAAGTTGACTTCAGGTAAAATCCTTGCTTTGACTAATGTCCCGCATATTCCTAAAATTCGCTAAAACTGATATCTATTTCTTTGCTAGGAAAAGCTGGTATTAAGGTGGTTTTTGAGGCTGATAAGTTTGTGTTAAGAAAAAGTGGTATTTTTATTAGTAAGAGTTACTGTAATCAAGGACTGTTTGTTCTGAATATTCTTGATTTTATAAATAAAAAACATTCTTCTACTTACTTGCTTGATTACTTAGAATGTGGTATAGTAGATTAGAACATGTTAATGCTCAATACTTAAAATGGATGAAAGCATGTGGATTATTGTCTGAATTTGCTAATATCAATTTTGATAAATGTGAAGTATGTGCTGAAACAAAATCCATAAAGAAACCTTGCAAACTTATTTCTAGAGATAAAATTAAGTTGCTTACCCTTATTCATACTGATCTTGGTGAATTTAGGAGTACTATGTCTAGAGGAGGAAAGTTTTACTATATTACATTTATAGATGAATTCTCTAGGTATACAAAAGTTTATTTTCTAAGAAACAAGAATGAGACAAGAGACGTGTTTTTGAAATAAAAAGCAAAAGTTGAAAACCAACTTGACTGTAAGATAAAGAGACTTAGGTTAGATAGGGGAGGAGAATATGAATCAAATCCGTTTCAAAATTTTTGTGATAAACATGACATTATACATGAGACTACTCCTCCATGTTATCCGGAATCCAATGGAGCAGCTGAAAGGAACCCTTAAGGAAATGATGAATGATATGCTTGTGAGTTCAGGTGCTCTCTTAAACTTGGGGGGGGGGGGGGGGGAGCTATTTTGTCTGCATGTCACATTCAGAATAGGCTACCTCATAAGAAAATTGGAAAGACACCATATGAATTATGGAAATGCTATACACCTAACCTAAAATATTTTAAAGTGTGGGGTGTCTTGCCAAAGTCCATGTGAATGAACCTAAAAAGAGAAAATTAGGACCTAAAATTGTAGATTGCATGTTCTTAGGTTATGCTCAAAATAGTGCTGCTAGTAGATTTCTTGTTATCAAAAGCAACAATAATATAGCAACTTAAAATACTATTATTGAAAGTAAAAATGCTAATTTCTTTTAAGATATTTTTCTTATGAAAAATAGCTTTGAAAAATCTAAGGTTCATAAGGACTCACAAGAAGTGGTCTGTGAAGACTCACAATAAAATCTCGAAAATTCTGAAATAGAAATTCGGAGTAAAAGAGAGATAAAACCCACCAATTTTGGTAATGTCTTTTACACGTTTCTTTTGGATAATGATCCAGTTACCTATAATGAAGCAATATGCTCCAGAGACGCACCATTTTAGAAGGATGCGATCAATTCTAAATTGAATTCTATCATGTCCAATCATACCTGGGAGGTGGTTGATTTACCACATAGTGCTAAACCTATACATTGTAAGTGGATCTTCAAAAGAAAGCTTAAAGCTTATGGTTCAGTTGAAAAGTATAAAGCTAGGTTGCTAGCTAAGATGTTCACCCAGAAGAAAGACACATATTATTTTGATACTTTTGCTCCTGTAACTAGAAACTCTTCTATTAGAGTTCTAATGTCTTTGACAACAATGCATAATTTATTTATTCATCAAATGGATGTCAAAACAACTTTTCTGAATGACAATCTAGATGAAGAAATATATATGAATCAATCTGAGGGTATTATCGTACCAGAAAATGAGCAAAACATATGCAATTTAATTAATTCTTTATATGGGTTGAAACAAGCGCCTAAACAATAGCATAAAAATTTTGATAATGTATTGTTATCCAATTGATACGAGTTGTCGTGCGAGCACCATTTGGTCGCGGAATTACCAAAAGGTGGGTTAAGAAGAAGACAACTAAAACACAAGAACAATTCAGTATGGCAAAGGAAAATACATTTTCTAGATTATGAAGAATAAATTATTATAAATCTCTCTCTCACAATCTCACTAGAATCGAGAACAACCTTTCAATCCTCTCTAAACCCTAATACAATGATTAGAATCTCTCTTTGAATCTATCTGATTGCTTAGAAACCCTAAAATAATCCTTTATATAGGTGTACAAATGTGGATGTCAATCTGGTAAATAACCAAGCCCAAAACCAACAAGAATTCGTGTGAACAGAAACCCAACCAAACCAGGAAACCGTCGATGAGTCGACTCATGACTGAGATGAGTCGACTCATGACACATGGGTCGACTCATAAACTCATGAGTCAACTGAGCAGAAACTTTTGATAAAACGGTTGGGTTTCGTGAGTCGACTCATGACAGTCATGAGTCGACTCATGACAGTCATGAGTCGACTCAACCTGATGAGTCGACTCATGTATATGTATGAGTCGACTCACGAGCTGAAAACTGGATTCTTCGAATCTGCTGCTCGTCGTCTCGTTCCACTCTTCCACCTATATTCCACTGTACTGTTTTACACCCCTATTCTCATGCTATCATGAGAATCATCTATCCTTAACCTCCTATGAGGATCGCTAAGCTCCCGAAGAGAAGATACACCCATATCATGGGTCCCCTCTTTAGGAACTTGAAGTCCAGTTCAAGTTAGAACTTTTCCTGAGGAAACTTTCGAGCTCCTCCATCTTTTCTGCACCATCTGGCCCTGCTAGGAACCTGGTCTCGACGTCTGATCGGAAACATCTCATCCATCCCGCGTCTCGTCGTAGTCACCTTTCACCCCAAGTTGCAATCCTTTATCGATGGATTTTCTGGAAGTCTAATGTACAGCGAGACAAACTTCTTGCTTGCATTCACTAGTCTCTTCGCTCGCGTCACCGTCCCCAAGCTTGTCTCCCTCGGAAGAGATGTCAAACAAAATATGAACTTTTCACCATCTTTAGTGAAGGTGTACTTCTGAGCCCGCCTCTCGTAGATCGCATATCTATTCCATAAGTACGGATTACCCAGTATAATCGGACAAACATCCAATGGAACGATGTCGCACGTGACCTCATTAATATACGACTCGTGGAGCACAAATCTGACAGTGCATTGATCAACTACACTCAGTTTCTCCTCCTTCTGAATCCACCCTATTGGATAGGGCTTCGGATGCTTGACCATCTTCAGACCCAGCTTTTGAACCAATGCCTCGGATATCAAATTCTTCTCGCTGCTCAAATCAACAATGGCATCAACCAAACTTGTCTTCACTCCCAACTTAAGAACAAAGAGTTGCTCTCTCGGGTTATCGTCCTCTTTCGTGATCTGCTTCCCTGCCATAAGGTTAAGATTGTTATTGGGCTCTGTCATCCCAGGAACTTCTTTCGAACCCTGTGCTATCACGTATGCCTTTTTCTCCTCCTTCCTCTTCAAACCTCTTGGCTTCAGATGGGGATACTTCTCCCAACATCGATCAGCTTCGTGCCCTGTCTTCTCACAGTGACCACAAATCAGCCCTGCTTTCCCTGGATCACCCTTCTTCTCCTCCTTATGCTTGGAACCACTAGACTCACCACCCATTTGCTTTGCATCTTCTTTTGCCTCGTTGCTCTTCTTCTGCCTGCCTTCGATGGTAATAGCCTTCACGCTCGCCTCTGCAATTGATTCCACCGTGAATAGCTTTATCTCCTTTCGGATATAATCACTCAATCCCGCCATATACTTCATAAACGCGGAATATTCCTCTGTCGTAATGTTGAGGACCATCGCCTGCTGCTGGAACTCCGTGGTGTATTCTTAAACGGTTTGATTGACTCTTTGGTGCAAACCGTACCACTTGTACCAACGCTCCTCAAGGAATCCCACCGAGTAGAACTGCTTTCTCAGTAACTCTTTGAACTTGTTTCATGACACTGCCTTCTTCTTCTGCTTGCAGTAGGATTTCCACCATGTCAACGCATGCCCTAAAAGCTTCAAAGTCGCGAACACAATCTTCTCTTTTGACGAATAGCCATAAAGAGTAAAATACGTCTCCATCCGCTCGATCCAGTCATCAAGCCTCTCGATGTTAACACTCCCATCATAAACATGAATATCTACTCTGAAATCAATCTTTAGGTTCTGGTAAGAATTCTTACCCCCTTGATGCAACGCAGCCTTACCGGTCTCCTCCCCCTCGTCGGAATCTAAATCTACTCTCTCCACATGGGACTCAACAATTTTCTTCGAAGAAGATTCACCTTGTTTGTCACCTTCATGGATAAGACTGATGAGTTGTGTGAGAGTCGAACATATCGTCTCGATCTGCTTCTTGAATGCATCAATCCTCGCTGAATTGTCTCCTTCAGCCATCTTCTTCCTCCTTAAAACCCGGACTCCTTCCAATAAAATAAGGATCTCGCCAAGCTTCTTGTATTGCGATCGAGTAAGGACCATACACAGGATGCCCCCTTCACAACATCTGATTGCTCTGATACTAACTTGATACGAGTTGCCGTGCGAGCACCCTTTGGTCGCGGAATTACCAAAAGATGGGTTGAGAAGAAGACAACTAAAACACAAGAACAATTCAATATGGCAAAGAAAAATACATTCTCTAGATTATGAAGAATCAATTATTACAAATCTCTCCCTCACAATCTCACTAGAATCGAGAACAACCTTTCAATCCTCTCTAAACACTAATACAATGATTAGAATCTCTCTTTGAATCTATCTGATTGCTTAGAAACCCTAAAACAATCCTTTATATAGGTGTACAAACGTGGATGGTAATCTGGTAAATAACCAAGCCCAAAACCAACAGGAATTCGTGTGAATAGAAACCTAACCAAACCAGAAAATCATCGATGAGTCTACTCATGACTAAGATGAGTCGACTCATGACACATGAGTCGACTCATAAACTGATGAGTCGACCGAGCAGAAACTTTTAACAAAACGGTTAGGTTTCATGAGTCAACTCATGACAGTCACGAGTCGACTCAACTTGATGAGTCGACTCATGTACATGTATGAGTTGACTCACGAGCTGAAAACTAGATTCTTCGAATCTGCTGCTCGTCGTCTCGTTTCACGCTTCCACCTACGTTCCACTGTACTGTTTTACACCCATATTCTCATGCAATCATGAGAATCATCTATCCTCAAGCTCCCATGAGGATCGCTAAGCTCCCGAAGAGAAGATACACCCGTATCACTAATAGTTATTATATAAATGACGCAGATAAGCGTGTTTACGTTAAAATATTTGAGAATCATCAATATGTCATTATCTGCCTTTATGTTAATGATATGCTCATCTTGAGCCATAGTCTTGAATTAATAAGTGAAACAAAGAAGTTTTTATCCTCCCAATTCGATATGAATGATCTGGGAGAAGCTGTTGTAATTCTTGAGATTCAAATCCTTAGAAATACAAATGGTTTCACTTTGACTCAAGAACATTATGTGGAAAAAGTTTTAAAAAAGTTCGAATATTATGATAGTAAGCCTATGTCGACACCTTATGAGGCAAATGTTCAACTTAAGAAAAATAATTCTCATAGTGTTTCACAACCCAAATATGCCCAAATTATTGGAAGCCTTATGTACTTGATGAATTGTACAAGACCTGACATAGCTTATGCAGTGGGCAGATTAAGTAGATACACCCAGTGTTCTAGTCAGGAACATTGGACAAACCTAGAAAGATTGGTCAAGTACTTAAAAGTCACCATTAATTCTGGACTAAGATTTGGAAGGTCTCCACTAGTATTAGAAGGGTATTGTGATGGAAACTGGATCTCATATTCACAAGAGATCAAGTCCACTAGTGGTTATGTGTTTACCCTTGGTGGGGGTGCAGTGTTTTGGAAATTATCCAAGCAAAACTTGATAACTTGGTCTACTATGGAGTCTGAGTTAGTTGCCTTGAATAAGGCATGTGCTGAGGCTGAATGGTTGAGAAACGTTTTAGCATATCTTCCCATTGATTGTACTCAAAATCCTTCTGTGTCTATGCATTGTGACTATCAGGCCGCAATTGCAAAAGGCAATATATATATATATAT
>BQKN01000834.1:575692-586009 GCA_022839385.1 Asparagus kiusianus
CCTCAATTAGAGTCAAGCCCATTTAAACTCTTTCACTAGTCAAAACAGGACAATCCAAACGATTGGAACCCTTTGGGCAAGTGCAGTCCCAAACGGTTACAACCATTTGGACAAAAAAACCCGTTTGGGCTAGATAAGATATTAGATAATATAAAGAATAATAAATAATATAAATTAAAATGATATATATACAAATTGCTATCTCCATCGCCCTGTCACTCCGCACGTCTAAGAGCACGATTAGGACGAAGATTAAAAGAGTGTTTAGGAACACATGCCGGTGCAGATGTAGATGCAGCTATACAATAAAAATGTTTTATGTAATTAAGTACAAATATTTCATGATGATAGCAGATATATTAATTAAATTGAACATAAATTAGACCTTACTCACAAGTTAAACATGATATATAGATACTATTCTTTCATATGATTGATCATGCAGGATACCACGGTGATGGAAAGCTTAAGATGAAAAGTGATGGACCATGATAGTTGATACTGAAATGAATACCTTGAATATCATAATAAATGAACTTTTTGGCCATCATATCCAAGGAAAATTCAAGATACACCCATGTGGCTGTTGTGTATCTGCAGCAGACAGATACACACATGTATCTGCTGTGTATCTGCAGCAGATGCACAGCAGTGTGTATCTTCTGCAGATACACAACAGTGTGTATCTACTGTGTGTATCTGCAGGGCAGATACAGTCTGCAGATACACACAGTCTGTATCTGCGGCAGATACACACTGTGTGTATCTGCTGCATATACGTGCAGATACACACAGTGTGCCATTGGTAAATATTTTCATCATCAACTATTTACAACCGGACAATGCAACTATTTATGTACCTGCAGATAGTCTCTCTTTTGCAACTATTTACAACCGGACATTGCACAAATTGCACCTGCAAGTTGGGACCCAAACTCCTCTACAAGAGAGAATTTGTTACCAGAAAGAAACCAAATCCTTAGCAACACAAACACATGACGTCCATACTCCATACGGAAACCCACATGCTAAAGTGCAATCTAAAATAATCAATGATCGTAGCCACAAATAGTAACAGGAAACTGCTTGAACTGATTCATTGAATCTCCTGATGTAAATTCTCGACTCCTACCACTACGTACTCTACTCTGGTTGAAAAAGGTGTTTAGGCCCCAGCATGCAGTCCAATCTCAGTAAACTGGATTTTATATGTTGTGCTGATCACTTCCAAGAGAAAGACTATTATTAACAGATACCTATTAACAGGATGAATGACTGAAACTGCAGCACATGGAGAGGTTTGAACTGTGCTAACGTGTGCCAAATGATTGCTTAAGAGTTAAACAGATATATCGTAGTAAATTACCACAAACACTCACTGGAAGAATTCGCCAGCTGCGCCATCAAAATTACAATTTCAGAGGAAGATTTCTACAGTGAAGAAATTTTCAAAATAGCTCAAAACCAAACTTTTTAAAAAAAAAAATCGACCCCCTTCAGCTTTTATTACAGAAATCGACCCACTTTCTGGCCACATCAGCACCGTGCCTAGAAAGTGGATCGATTTTTTTTAAATACGATCCTAATTAGTCGTGGTTGGCAACCCCGACTATTTTGAACGCCGCTGGCAATTTTCCAGCTAAATTAGTTGGGGTTTGAAACTCTGACTAATTTAGCACATCTTTAAATTTGTTGGGGTTGAGAACCCCGACCATTTATTCTTAAAAGGTTTGCGATCATTTATTCCCAACCCCGCCATTTATTCCGCGTGCCAATATTTAGGTTAGACTAATAACGAATTCTCCGCATGAACCAAAATCTTTTTTCCCCTATTCCCTTTCGTCTCCTCTCGAATTTCTCACATCGGATCTCGATCGCAGGGCAAGAAAGAGATCAGAAGGAGAGAGACATAGATGGGTGCAGCGCCCGAGTGCGATGGCCCCATGAACAGAGCCTGACGGCGGTGCCGGAGGAGAAGGGGGTCCACGTGCTCAATGGCGGAGGAGACCCAAACTAGTGGCCCCCATGATTCAGATTTCATCCCACTAATGAGGAGCTGATTCTTTATTATCTTAAGCACATGATCTGAGGCCGCCTCAAGCTCCGGATGATCGACGATGTTGATGTCTACAAGTGGGACCCTTTGGAACTTCCAGGTACCTTCAATTTAAATTTTTTCCCTTCCAATTATCTCATCTTTTGTAATGGAATGTAAATGTAAAGTGCCGATCTTGGTGTAACGTGGAATAAATTATCAGACATTGAGAATAAATGGTCGGGGTTGGGAACCCCAACCATTTTAAATTAGGCATTTCGAAATGGTCGGGGTTCCTAACGCCAACAAATTTAAATATGTGCTAATTAGTTAGGGTTTCAAACCCGACTAATTTAGTTGGAAAATTGCCAGCGGCTTTCAAAATAGTCGGGGTTGCCAACCCGACTAATTATGATCGCGTTTAAAAAAAATCGACCCACTTTCTAGCCACAATGCTGACGTGGCCAAAAAGTGAGTCGATTTTTGTAATAATAACTAAAGAAGGTCGATTTTTTAAAAAAAGTTTGATTTGGGGCTATTTTGAAAATTTATTCTTTCTACAGTAGCTAGACATATATGCATACTTATTTTTTAAAGAATTTCCGACAAAAAAAATAAAATATCATATCCAATATTTTGTCGATTTTATGACTTTATGCCCTTACTTTTTGCAAAAGATGTGAAAATAATAGGTAAAGATCTGTGTGGGCGCTGGGGTTTTTAATTAAGCGTGTCAAATTATTATTTTGAATATACATAGCCTCAACATATAAAATTTAAAACTTAGCACACTAAAAATATACTAACCCGACGATTGTCCAGAAGGTAAGCAGTGTGAAGGAGGGTCGTCAGTAAATCATTATCTTCTATAAGCGCTTGCCGATTTGCTAATCAAGGTAAAATGATTCTATTAAATAGCAGAGTAGCATAATTGTGATAATAAAAATACAAAATAAAGAGATATAAGTAAGAGATAAAAATTAAGTGTCATGTTAAAACAGAATCAAAAGAAAATTAAATAGTTACCTCTGTCTGGAGTAAACTCCTCAATACTAGGTACAAATATAGCAACATGAGTAGATTTCAGATCTCTCCTACGCTCTCTCGCTTGGCGATGCAGGTCTCCGCCATGTATAAGTTTACATGATCTGCTCCGTGATGGAACTCCAAACATCTTTGTCAAGCCCTAGAAAGAATTTTACACTTCTTATAAATTTTAAACTACATGAATTTTTATAATGGTTACCTTTTTCGCTTTGCAGAAGTGTTTGGTTCTACAGATTCCCTAGAAGTTGTAGGAATACCTCTAAGTATTTCACTATTCAAATAATTCCTAACCTACAAAACTTTATCAGATTCAGGAGATCTATCTTGACATACAACTCCTCCTTGCTCAATTTTTTCGTCATCATTGATCTCTACAACCTCCGATTCTACAAATTGTGGGACGTCGTAAGTATCCCTAGGCCTCCATCGACATACAACACTCCAACCCGAATGCTTCAATCACTTCGAATAGTATACTTGAAATGCTTATTCTGGAAATATAAATGGATCGTCCTCAAAGGAAAGACGTGTGGTGTTTACACTCGTCAATCCATATTCATCTATCCAGGTCCTGTAATTGTCTCTACACTTACCAGCTCTAGTCTTCATATCATACCAAACACACTGGAAGTATAAATGCATCCTGCTCATCCTGGATAGTTGATACCAAGTATGTTATCAAGGTACCCATAGTATGTCTCATCATTAGTGCCTAGGGTTGCAATTCCACTATTTTGGATGGTTTGAGATTCTTCTATAGACTAGATTTCAAACTTGTAACCGCCAACACCGAATCATTTATAGTATTTAACTTCAGCATCTGGAAGTGTAGCCAAATATCTAAGTTCCTTATCTAATATTGATTCTACACCCAGTAACCGGCTCTAACAAAAGGGTTAATACTGTAATTACATAAAGATGTTAGATTAAATTAATAGAATGAGTCAAAAAATGAGATAATAGAAATCTTATATAATGTTTAAACCAATTACAAAATTGTCCTGGTGATGTGTTTCAACACGTGTCTTATTCCAATTAGTATGCATTGCACGTATTTCATCCTTGTGTATTCTAATATCAAAATGAGTAGTTAATGTGAGAAGTATATTATGTCATACAAACATATATAATTATGCAAAATAGTCATTTTCTCTAACTTCTCCAAGGCATTCAATATTGATAAGGATAAGCGATGAATCATGTTGATAAATGCAGGCGTCATTCTATTGCAATACGGCTTTTTAGATGGTTTGTCATGAATCACAATAGGTCTGTTGAGTTTGTCTCAATGTCTTCATCTAGATAACAGAAATAAAAAGTGGTTACTTCCTCCAGCAGATAACCTTCCATAATAGAACCCTCTGGTTGATTTCTATTGCGAATATAGTTTTTTAGAGTGAGAAGGTACCTACAAAAGCTTACACTAAATCACCACATACAAGTTGTAAAATAAAAATATATCGATTACGTTATCTGAAAACTAAAGGTGCCTTTCGATGGGGGTACATCCATCGATATTGTACTGGTTCGGCAAGCCTATACTCGATTGCAAGATGAACAGTTAGGTGTATAATGATATCAAAGAATGATGGTGGAAAAATCCGCTCAAGCTTACACAAAATTAAGGGAATTTCAGCCTCTAGCTTCTTCAACTTATCATTCTTAATGTTTTTAGCGCACAATTCCCAAAAGAATTTACAAAGATCATTGATCACTAAACCGACTGATTTAGGGAGGGAAGTCGTGAGAGAGAGTGGAAGAAGGTGCTCCAGTGTAATATGATGATCATGACTCTTCAACCCTTCGATCTTGCCTTTAACAATCTTTATCTTCTTACTAAATGATCCTGAAAATCTCGTAGGAACCTTCAACTCATGTAACACCTGAAGAAACTTTTTCTTTTCATCTGGTGACATGTGATACACTAAATTAGGGAGTACAATCCGGTATGGATTGCCTGCCTTCGGTATAGGATGCAACTCTTTTCTAATGTTCCACGCCTAGAGATCCCTTCGAGCTTTGAGGTTATCTTTTGATTTTCCATCTTTACAGATAAGTAAGTTAAGTATGCGCTCATATACTCCCTTCTCAATGTGCATAACGTCTAGATTGTGCCGCATTTTATTTGTCTTCCAGTAGGTAGTTCGAAGAAGATACTTTTCTTATTCCATCTCTATGGTGTTTCTTGTCTTCCCTTAACTTTTTTGAAAGTCATGTTGTTTTTACCATTTCACTGAGAAAGTATATCCTCTCGGATAATGGGTCTGGATACGGGTGATTCTTTTTAGTACCATCAAAGTGGATGATGTCATCTTTGTACGGATGATTTTCATCCAACATGCGCCAATAGCCGTAATAACAAGTCTTATTGCTAAAGGATAGCCTTCTCGATGTTGTTTGGAGATGACAGTAAGGACATGCAATATAACTATGTACAGACCAACCATATAGCATTCCATATGCAGGAAAATCATTGTTTGTCCACATTAAGACTGCATGCATGGTGAAGTTTTTCCTCATTTTCGCATCGTATGTCTCCACACCATCGATCAGTGTTTTGCATTCTCATAAATGTGCCTCCTATATCGTACCATATCGTGTCTACGTACAAAGTCCATGAAAGCACTAACTCCATTAACAAAAATAGATTGCATGCATCTGCATGACCCACATACATCCAATCCTTATCTCTTATGTAGTTATGAGGCATGCTAACCTAAATAAAATGATTTATCAGTAACAACTTCTAAAAACATGAATTTAGGGAATAATCTAAGCCTGACATGACTTTGCTTTGAAGATAGGGTTACAATTAAGAGCCAAATAGTTTAAACATGTTGATCTTATTAAATAAAATAGAAAATATGTAAATATTTTATAAATCATGAGGTATTAATATAACTCATAACTTAAGAAGTGTCTAGAGGAAAACAACAGTCGATCCTATGTTACTCGGGTACTTCTATCATGAAGCCGTACTCATACCCAACATATACCCAACACTTATCCGTACCCAAACTTCATGGACACTCCTTGGATATATGCATATGTTTATTCTGGCATGTGCTCAATTATATGATATATGTTCTAATTTAAAACACTTGTCAAACACTTCTTAAATGTATATTTACACTTTATAATGCTCACATACATTTCTTAAAACACGTTAGACATAATTCGGGTTCATTTCAGCCCATACCCAAGTTCAAACTGTTAAGTGTCTAGTTCATATCTGAACAACTTTCAGTTTATAATAACCAACATAATAAAAGAAACTAAAAAACATAATAGGAATTCTAATTCTTGTAACACATGAATTGAAAAATAATAATACTCTTATGTAAATTATTAATCTCAATATACATATGAATATTTACCCTCTAGAAATACTATGAAAACCATAATGTTCTCTTCCTCGATCTGCCTAGAATTTTAATTTGTTTGGATCCAATGATGAAAATACGATTGCATAAATATCACAATACAACATCATACAATATATTAATTTCATGAATAACCACAAAATTCAGAAAATACAAGATAATAGCAAAAAAACTCAATATTTCCTAAAAATAAGAAAACTCTCAAAAATTACCTTAAATAAGTCTGTTGGAGAAAAAAGATGTATGAAGAAGAGAAGGTGACGTCGGGAAGTTGATTAATTTGTTGTAAATAAGAAAATTTGGGTTAGATGGTTAAATAAATTAGGTTTAGGGTTTTTTAGAGAGTAGATAATACTAATTTACAGAGGATAAGGGAGGCGACCTGAGGGGGAGGCAGTGGAGGAGGATGCGGTGGAATCGATGTTGTAGACTTCGACCACGATGGAGGCGGTGGAGGAGGAAGCGTAGGAGCGAGAGCCCCAGCGAAGACCAGTAGGATGAGGAGGTACATTGGTAAAGATCAGCATGACGAGAAGGACAAGGATGTAGTAGAATCGATGGAGGAGGAGGAGCGAGAGCCCCAACGAAGATTAGGGAGGTGGGGGTACATTAGCCCACGACAAAGATGAGGGAGCCCCCGACGAAGATGAGATGGAGGAACGAGAGCCCCGGTAGACGAGGCATTGGCCGGCGGTCACGGTCGGACTTCAACAGGGTTGATGAGGGAGGTGGAGAGGGTTAGGGTTTTGAGAGGTTGCAACGATTTTAGGTGTTGGGGATGTAAGTTTTGGGGGGGAATGTTGGGTTTAGTACAGGGGAGAATGGAGAAAAAAGAGTTTTAATTTTTTTTAAAACCAATCAAAGCTCCCAAATAGTTCAACTAGTTGGGCATATCCCAAATGGTTTAAACCGTTTGGGACTATCGTTCATGATTTTTTAATCTCCAAATGGTTTTAACCATTTGAGTTTATTATCCCAAATGGTTAAAACCGTTTGTGTTATTTTGACTTGTCCAAACAGTTGCAATAACTGTTTGGACTGTGCTATTTTGTACTAGTGTTTGAGCCAACTTTCCATGCTAAAACACCCCTTGTCCAACATTTTATGAAGTCCTTATACTATATTTTAAATTACTGTCTAGTTTACCCTTTTGTGAAGTGACAATTTTTTTTGTCTCATTTGGTAGCCCATCATTACATCATATAGTAAGAAGTGATAGATTAAAGAGAAGAGAACAGAATGACATTAATGACCGGGAGAGATTTATTGGAGGGAAAGGAAAAATTGGAGGGAAACATTCTAAATTCCCTCCAAATAATGTCCCATGTCAAAGTTATAGCTTATTCCCTCTTTAGATTCTACTCAACAACCTTTAACAACCTTCAATAATCAAAACAATTTTAAGTTTTTGCTCTTAACTTCTCAAACAACCAAAATAGAAGAACCTTTAATATGTGCAATTTTATTAAATACCAATGCAACCCTTATTAAAGTCAATTTTGTAACAATTTTAGCGGAATTGAAGATGCACGCTGTGGAGAATTTGAAAGTACGGTTTGAAAGTTTGTTGATAAGTTACTCTCTCGAGAATTTTCCCAATGTCTCGTCTGAGCTTGTAAAAGATGAAAATATTCTCAACATAATAGGTTATCATCATTCAATGAGGATAAATACGATAACCATGACTGTTACTGAAAGAGATGAAGGATCCACGCATATGCCATAGGGACAGAAACAGAGTTTAAGTAAGTATTCAAAAGATTATTTTCAAGTTTTGTATACACGTTATAATGGGAACTGTGATACTTACTTCTTGTATGTGGCCTGTAGACATTGTACGTTACATATCGACTTTATTTGTGACATATACAAGTTAACAATTATTTGTAATTGTTACACGTGACTTATATGTATGTTATATTTAATTTGTAGTCTTCCTACTGTAAACTCACAATCATCAGAGCATATCCAGGAATCAGAGAGGACCCCTAATGACAATCCTCAAGGAGAGTATGTGTGGATGATGGATGACATAGTAAGTGACTTGATAGGAATTTCTGCATGGTGGCACGAGGTAATTACTAAAAAAGGGCAACAATTTGAAAGTGCAAAAAAATTAGAATGGCTCTTATATACTACTCTATAGCTAAGAAGTTCTCTTTCAAATATGTTAATAATAAGCCAAAAAGTATTCGTGCTAATTGCATGTTCTAAACAGAAACAAAATGCATGTGGGTGCTTTACGCTTCACCATTGAGCCATGTGTCGACATTTGCTATAAAAAAATTTGTTCCTCAACATACTTGTGGACAACATAACAGCATAGCTGGTCACTCTAGAGCATTAAGAAGGTGAATTGTGAGTATTCTAAAATCAATTATGAAGAGACATCTATATATCAACCTAACTGACATTAGAAAGGAATTAAACTCTCATATGATTTAAAAATTAATTATTCTAGAGCTTGACGTACTAAGGAGACATCAAAAGACCAAATATTTGGTTGCACAAGGCACTCATATAGTTTACTACCCTGGTTAGTCCATTAATTTGTTAACCTTAATTATGATTCATTAACCTTAAATGTGATATTTCAGAATATTATGTGACGTATAAGTATAGTATGTGACATTTAGATGTAATATGTGACTTTTATGTTTTATATGTGAGTTTTTGACATTACATGTGACATTGCGATCTCACATGTGACATTATGGTATTACATGTAACATCCAGACCTTATATGTAACATGCATGTCTTACATGTGACATTTAGAACTTATTCTCAAGTACAAAAGAGGAGAAGATTTATTTGAGTTATCTTTTATTTAACATGGGTTCTATGTGGCGAAAGAATGCCTCACTTGATGCTTGAGTCGAGCTTGTTTCTCGTTAACGATCAGAACAAGATCGCTTTCCCTCAAGAAGGGAAAATTCCCCTCTGTTGATGGCTTAGATCGCAAAAGTTGAGGTTCAAATCTCAAAGGGGTGTCTCTCAATTTGAGCACTCACCCCAGCGTGAATGTCCAAGTTGGTTTTTTCATAGCTGCTTGTGGCTATTTTTAGGCCCTTAGCGTGTAACTGATGTGCTGAAAGCGTGGGGTCATGGCATAACTAACTCCTTAGATTTATCCCACGTGGGCTGACTGGGTCTTCAAGACCATTAGCGTCAAGCCTCACTTGATGAGACAAGCCTCGTTGCGTGGCGAGGTTCGTCTGATGAGACGAGCCTCGATGCGCAACGGGATTCATCTGACAAAGCAAGTTTCTCCTTTTGATGATAAGCTTCGCTACGTGGCGAGCCTCATGAACTTCTTCTGACAAACTTCGTCTTTTGAGAAAGCTTCGTCTTCACTGACGAGCTTCACTTTTTAAAGGAGCTTCGTCTCCTAAAGGATAAGGCGTTAAGAGTCTTGTCTTTAGGTGAGCTTCGTCTTCAATGACGAGCTTTGTCTTCTGAATGATAAGGCATCGAGTGCCTCATCCTTAGGTGAATTTTATCTTCTGAAGGAGCTTCGTCTTTAATGACGAGCTTCATTTTTTGAGGGAACTTCATCTCCAATGATAAGCTTTGTTTTTTGAGAGAGCTTCATCTCCAATGACGAGCTTCATTTCTGGGTGAACCTCGTCTCAAATGACGAAGTTTTTTTTGAGGGGTGATGTGCTGCTTGGTGAGGTTTGTCACGCTTTTGTCTCTTGACATTTTTTAGTGCCTACAAGACTAAATGATTAGCTGATGATAATGATCTATGAATATCAATAAGAATAAAAGAGAAATAGACTTTTCGACTAGCCTCTGAATCTCTCTCTCTCTCTCTCTCTCTCTCTCTCTCTCTCTCTCTCTCTCTCTCT
>BQKN01000834.1:586019-596069 GCA_022839385.1 Asparagus kiusianus
TCTCTCTCTCTCTCTCTCTCTCTCTCTCTCTCTCTCTCTCTCTCTCTTCTCCATAGCAAAGACCTTTCCTCTGCCTCTCTCCTCATTTGATTCATGTTGACCATGCCTATTTATAGTCTTGGGAGCATTATGGAGTGAGTTAATGGGCTTTAACTCCCCTTAAATTGAGAGAGTTAGTGGTCATTAACTCCCATTTAAATGGATGTGTTAGTGGTCCTTAACTCT
The DNA here is from genome assembly GCA_022839385.1 of Asparagus kiusianus. Classification (NCBI taxonomy): domain Eukaryota; kingdom Viridiplantae; phylum Streptophyta; class Magnoliopsida; order Asparagales; family Asparagaceae; genus Asparagus; species Asparagus kiusianus. Next base: position 586,245 of record BQKN01000834.1, read on the forward strand.
CCTTAAATGGATGAGTTAGTGGTTATTTACTGCTTCCTTAAAAGTAGCCTCTAGAAACGCTAGCAGACGAGGTTCGTCAATAACGGCTATGCACGAGGTTCACTAATAATAGCCATGGGCAAGGTTCGCCAATAATGGCCACAACTAACTTCACCACACATGGCTCATGTGGACTATTAGGTGAAGCTCACTATTACTAAGGTGAACTTCACTACATCTTTGGTAAGCTTCACTACAGCTTTGGCTTCGGCTTCGGCTTTAGCTTCAGCGAACTTCGCTACGACTTTAGTGAACTTCTCTCTGTGTCCTGAATGGACTATTTGGGTGGAGCTTTTTTTGGACGAGCCTTGTTAGAAGCTTCACTTTGACTTGATCTTGAGAGTGAGCTTTATTATAACTTGGGCGAGCTTCGCTATGGTTTGGAGGAGCTCCACTGATAAGTTCAGATTTGACTCAAAACCTGACTTGAACTCATTTATTGACTCGACCCACTTGAGGATGCCTTTTGACTCGGCGTTGAGTCCGTCTTGAAAATTGACTCGGATTCAGGTCCTCTTCAGCTCGGATGCGGTCATGTTCGTATGTGATCTAAGTGAAATTCACTGTAGCCTACCATATGCCGATGCTTGAGCCCATCTGAAGTGTTTAGCTCATGGGTGTTTACTTCTTAGACTCGGACTCAGTATTGATCCATCGAGTATATTTTAATCGTCTACAGTAAATGTACCAAATGAAGGTGATGGAAACAAATCAAGGCAGTGTTGTCATCATTGAACAAGAAGAAAGGAGATTCAAGCGTTTATTTGTGTCCTATAGTGCATGCATACAGGGGTTTCTCAAGAGATGTAGGCCATGCTCTTTCTAGATGGGACTTTACTTAAAGATCGTTACAAAATGAACTTATTAGGTGTAACTGCTTATGATGGTAATCAAGTCATATTCCACTCGCATTTGCCATTTGTGACCAATAAAATGAAGTGAATTGGAGTTGGTTTATTCAAGGATTACGGTATATTTTGTGCCATTAAACAGAACCATGTAATCCACCCCATTCTCTAGTCCTTTTTGTCAGATGCCAACAAAGTAATAAAACAATCTTTAAAGATATATTTCTAGATGTGCACCATTCCAAATGTGTATTTCATCTTGTTGAGAATTACAAATTAAAGCTTAGAGAGATGGGTTTTGCCTCAAGTGCTGCTCAACGAATTTAAAAATTATTAGATTTTGCCACATACAAATATACAGAAAGAGACTTTAAAGCTATTTTGCATGAGATTAGGATGACGGATGAAAGAGCTTACTAAGTAGCTCTCAGTTATGGTCCAAATAATTAGGCCAATTCTGTATTTCCTGCTATAAGGTATGTTAAATATCAGTCATTTTTTGTGAATTGATCTATTAAATATCACATTATGCTTTTATATGCGACATTCATCTGTTATGTGTGACCTTTACTCGTCTATTGTGATATTACTCTATTAGGTATGACTTTTATCGGTACGATGTAATAATGTACTATTTCTTGTGACATTTATAGGTTATATGTGACACATTGCTGTACTTTGTGATAATGAATTTCTGTTTGATACATATGATATTTATTTACAGATATGGTCATATCGCTTCCAATGTTGCTGAATCTTTCAATAGTTGGATTCGTGTGGAGAGAACACTAGTGTTTGTGATATGATAGATCACATTCGTATACAAATTATGGAAAAGATAAAAACTCATCACGAGATGGTAACAAAATGGAATACCTATCTATGTTATGAAGCGGAAAAAATTCTCCAAGAAAAATGCATGAAGGGAAACACTCTTGAAGTCTTGTATTCTACAGCTAAAATCTTTGAGGTGTCATCTCAAAAATCAGTACAAATTGATTTGGAACACAAAACATGCACATGTCGTGCATGGGATATATTGCGAATACCATGTAAACATGTGTGTACTGCTATTAACTTTATGCATAGAGACATGTACTAGTATTACGATTGGTTCATGACAACTGAAGCTTTCAAGAAAAGTTATGAACCAATCTCTTTCCTATTCCAAGTTACGATAAGCCAGATATCACAGATGAAACAGTTGGCATAGTTCCCCCAAAGACGACAAAGAAACATGAAAAAAAGAATAAACGTATCAACATCTGATCTGAGAATAGACGTCCAATTAAATGCTCAAGGTGTCATGCTGAAGGACATAACCGAGCAACATGCACTGAACCTATCGAAGACTAACGTTTCCTGGCAGAATTTAAACTCTTTTAGGATTGTTGTCTGTTATATGTTACTTTTGTCATTTTATTGTGATATTTAGTTGTTAAATGTTACATATTACATGTTCATGTGACTTATTGATGTTAACTGTGATAGCTGTAATCTTTATAATTTCAGATTCCAAACAATACGTTAAAAGTTCATGGGTAATCACAAATGCACATTTCATCATAGCCACCATAAGTCTCAAACTTTACAAAAAAATTAGTCATATCCATCACAAAATTATGTTATACGTGTTTATCTAATACTTTCACTTAATCAATGGTACATCATTACCCCCAAAATACAAAAGATATTTCATCTGCATCTAACTTCATGTAAGCTTCTTCAGTTCTCGGTCTTCACATATAATTTGAGCAGCAAGCCATGCCCTTAACATCTCAGAGCCCTTTTGTAAAGCCTCAATGTCCATGACCTCCTTTCTTTCTAGGATCGCTTTGATGTATAGATATGCATCTATGCCACAATCAAACCTAAATAGAAAAGAGGTAAAGTAACATTCATATACAGTAAAAATTTGAATGTATAAAGTCACAGGTGATACCTTAACATCACAGATAATATCTACGCATCACAGAAAATACTAAACTATCACAAATAATGAGTAAAAGTCACACAATATATACAAATTTCATAGAAAATAAATATATGTCACTGACAATGAGTATATGTCACACACAATGTATAAATGTCATATAACACCAGCATATGTCACTAACAAGGAGCATATATCACAAAAAATGTACAACAATCACATATGGTAAGGAAATGTCACTGAGAATGATTATGCATCACAGATAAGGAACAAGTATCACAAAAATTAATAAACTAGTAAGTATAAGTTGTATAGAGAAACTTACGAGCTTTTTTGTAATCGACAAGGAATTACTTCATATTCAAATGCTCTGAATGTCGATGTTTGGTCGAATCCACTTACCATCCTATGTAGAAATAGTTAGATTTTCAAAACGTCTCTAGCCTATGTCTCATAGCGAAACTGTAATGTCTGCATTTTTTGCCCCAAATTAACCTTAAGGACATGCTATGATCAGTGTGACATATCAAAATTAACAGAACTTCCTTCCCATCATCTATATGCTTCTTTATACACTTTTTATATATATTTTTCTCGTTCACATTTGAAGCAGTTAGCAATCATATCTTTAAAAAAGGGAAAAAGAGGAAGAAAGTCAAATAACATATAAATGCAACATTACTTAGAAAAGCTTCATGATCGATAATACTCACACTAAAATATAATGTGATTATCATAAATTTTCTTTCCAAATCCATACTTTCTGGTAGCTTGAGCCATTTCTGAAGTCTTGTAACCAATGCTTCAACGGTTAACGATTGCAAATGTAATAAATCATGTAAAAGTAGAAGATTTGAATAACACCATAAGTTAAATAGAAAATATAACCTCATCTTTTAGTCTTCCACCATGTAGCAGATGAAGCATATCATATCTGTTTATACTGTGGTTGTTGACCTCATAAACAATCATCTTTCTAGATAATATGCACAACACAAGCAACATATAAGTATTATAGAAACTTTTGTCACAGAGTACACGTAAATGTCACAGATAACAGTTACAAGTCACACAAACAAACTAATTATCACAGCGTACATGTAAATATCACATGAAAACACTAAGAGTCATAGAAAATAAGTAATTATCATAGATTACATGTAAATATCACAAAAAATTTATAAATAACTACTTCATACTTACTTGTACACTTTTAATGGTAGAAAATATTGAAGCCACTTGTTCTAATCATCATATAAATTAAAAACATCATGCACTATGAAATTATGATAAAATTCATCTTTGACAACTCCCGCGAGCCTAATATCAAATTCACGCGAAAAAAGAATGCCCATATTCAACATCTTTAATAATTTCTTTTCTTCTCTAGTTTTTCCCTTCTCCACAAGTGTTCTATAGATGTTCTCGTATCAACATATGCAGTACAATTTCTTCCTCCTCTTCCTTCTCCCTTTTGCCGTTGTCATCTTCCACAATGACGACAACTTTCTTCCCTTTACTTCTTTTCTTAGGGATAACTGTTTGGAACAGAGATTCTAAGGATTTGGGCTTCTTTGTTGTTCTCTGGTTCCTTGCCCATAGCCCCGAACAAATTTTGTAACATTTCATCTATTTCCTTCCTCCTTTTCCTTCCTTTTTTCATTACAATAACTTCCTCAATTACTTTCACATCTACCGATTGTATAAAGACCACATTTAATAAGTGTATATCACAGAAATATGATATAAGAAAATGTAACAGACGAAATTCATGTATCACAAAAAATGAGTAAATGTCATAGGCAAATTGTTTAAGTCACAGAGATAAAGTGTATGTCATAGGAGATTAGTAAATGTCATAATAAAGAGTCAGCTATCACATATAATAAGGAAATATCATAGGAAATATTTAAATATCATAGGAAATATGCATGAATCACTGGAAATTACTAATTGTCACATAATATACGTAATTGCCACGTGTAATATGCAAACATCACAGGAAACAAATAATTATCATATGATTTATGTGTGCTACCTCCTCAACATCGATGCCCATGTCTGCTCTATCATCCTTAACTTCTTCCATTTCTTTGCCTTGATCAACTTCTTTCTCTACCTCATCTTTTCTCTCTATCTCTCTCTGAGTCTACATAAATGTCAAAGCAATAAATAAAACTTTTTACAAAGAACAAACGAGTACATGAAGCAGGAGAAAATTTATTACCTCCTCATCCTTCCTTTCTCTTTCTTGTTTCTATTCAGCAAATCTTCTCTCGATATCGACTTTAATGACCTTTGTATCAACGCCAAGTGAGACAAGTACGTTCTTGCTCATAGGCTTCATTCAGCATTAACAGCTTCTCATAAGCTTTAGTCTACATTAACAATTAAGTTTCAGTGAGCAAACGTCACATATAAGAAGGTCACACATAAATATCATATAAATACTACATCTATCACAATAAACTACTACCAATTGGCAAAGATAACAATGTATCATAGTGTGACGTCCCTGGCTTCATGCATGCCTGCAGTCCAATGTGAACACAAAGATGTCAAACCTATCATGCACCCAACACTGTGTAACAACATGTTTTACCATCACAATAATATCTCTCTAGTAGATGTTAACAATAAGAAGTGAGGGTACAAGAAGATATATCAAAGGACAAAAAACAAAGATTACAATATAGAGAAGAAATATCTAATGATAATCAAAATTATGTTCCAACAGAAGAAAATACATTTGATAATTTGGAATAAGAACATCTGATCTCTATTACATAAGAGTCAACTGAAAAGTACATAGGCACTTAGCCTCCAAAATAAAATGCATCTCTAAAAGAAAACTAAAATCATAATAGTTTACCGTAGAGCACCAACCAGCTACCTATAGATGACTATGACTATGCTGAATCCTTGTCAACCCACGACTCTCCAGAACTCTAACCCGTTACCTAAAAAGGGGAAAACAACAGTGTCAGAGCGCTATTAAGAACACCTCCGCCCCCCAGGGGAAGGGCTACGCATATAATGGAGGCTCTACCTATAAAGTGCATAATCTACCTATATCATTTACCTTCTATTAAGAGGGGTTAAGATTTGAAAATCCACAACACGAGATGAGTACATCGAGGGAATAATCCAAATAAGGAAACCCTCATATATATATATATACACCATTTATCTCAAATTGTGAATCGCTAAATATCAACTCCAAAAACCTATAAGTAGACAAGCAACAAAAGAAAACCCATCACCAAAACCTCATCCAAAAAATATGTCGTAAAGTAACATCTCACACTACCCTTGGGTAGGTGGCACAGAAACAAAAATATAACCTGTGACATACCTCATCAAGGACACGTCGTACATGTCTAAATACAATATTACATACTACCCTCGAGGTACGTGACACGGGAGCAAAAACACGATCCTGTGTATTTTTCTTCAACTCTAAATACAATATTACATACTACCCTCGAGGTACGTGACACGGGAGCAAAAACACGATCTTGTGTATTTTTCTTCAACTAAAATGGTGTGGAGTATAGATGCTTACAATATCCTATGGCGCATTGCGATATCTTGCATCTCACTACCTAACTCGAACACCCTGCGGAGTGTAGGCATATTAGCCTAATCCGGAACACAATACAAACAAAAGGAATATGGAGTCTCAGTACTCACAACATTCTGTGGTTCATCGCAGACTCATGCGGCTCACAACTTAACTCGGACATCCATAAAGAGGCATGATGCAGAGCATAAATACTCACAGTATCCCACAGTTCATGCAATCTCTTGCGGCTCACAACCTTTCTCGGCCATCCATGCAAACGTCGACATTGACTATACAACTCTATAATTGTCGCTCCTACATCGTGACAGCTTGACACATGACCACGCACTCCTGAGGATCAGTGTGTGCCTAAACCAAGTGTGTACTCCACCATGGACATGCACGTGTATCGGCATGCGGTCCCATCCTTCATGTTCATGACCAAACATACGTAGAAGATCATTACTTGCAAACAACTCCAGATCAGTCGACTGATATTTGAAATCAGTCGAGTGGCAGTGAATCAGACAACTGATTTATCCTATCAGTCGACCAAATGTGAAAGTGCACAAAACACGCACAAGCAACAAACTTTGGTCGGTCGACCGACCTCATATATCGGTCAACCGTCTAGTTGGTTGATTGATACATGGGGTTAGCTAACCGACCAGAGTATAGGAATATGAAAGTGGTTTTCAAGAAATTAAATAATTTTTTCTCAAAAGAACTTGTGAAACATTACCATGGGGTGTATAAACATGTTTAAATCTCATGTTTAACATAGTGAGGGTTTGGCCAAACAATTATTCATCATCAAAACATTATTTTTGGGATCCAATCTCCCTACACCTCCCTTAAACAGTTTTTAGTTGAATAATTAGGGTTCTACTCATCAAAAGCTTATCTTTTCTTCATTTAGTATTCGGATCTATAGGTCTTATTCATCCAATTAGGGTTTTAAACCATTAGAAATAAAAAACTAAAGGGGATGAGTTTAGGAAGAGATGAACTTGCCTTCCAAATCACTTTGACCTTCCAAACGCGTGAGGAAACACGATCCTCTTTCAAAAGTTCTCCAGAAATGAAGTTGGGAAGCTAGGATTTTGAGGGAGGTGATTGCTGTAACGTGGGAAAAGAAAATTTGGGTGTATATATATATATATATATATATATATATATATATATGATCAAACAGACCCGAATTGACCCGACCCGAAACCCTGCTTTTGAAGGGCTATCGGTTGACCGATCTATTTGATCAGACGACCGACCAAAGGAAAGATTTCAGTCGACAGATTTCATACACATTTACACACACACACACAATCAATTTCAAATCGATTAAAATCAGATCCATTCATTCTATAACGATCTCCAATCATAATAAACTTCAAAATTTTTAGGGTTTTACTTTCACCCCTCTATAAAGAGAATTTCATCTCTGAAAGTCAGCAAATAATCATAACGTATGTATCATACACATAAGATTTACACTTAACATCTACAATGTGAATACTCCTACTTAAGCTCTAATTAAATAGAACTAGTACGTCATGCAGAAAATCCAAATAAGAAACCCTCCATGTATATACCATATATTCCGAATGATTAAGTGTTAAGTGTTAATATCCACATTCCAGCGTGAAGTGTACTTGCAACTATATAGATAAAAATAATTATCACCGATATTTTACCAAATAATATACCTGCTCGAACAGATGTAGATAGTCGTGACACATCTTCTTCGCCTTCCCATGAAGCTTCCTCAACTCCCTTTCTATTCCACTAAACTTTGACTAATGGAATTTCCTTATTCCTAAGTTTCTTGTCCTCCCTGGCAAGAATGCGGACCGTGGTCTCAATTGTAGTTAAATCCGCCTAAAACTCTAAATCTGGTGCATCAAATACTCTCTGCTGCTCTTCATCCCGTAAGTGCTTCTTGAGCAGCGAGACATGAAAGACATCATGCACACCCGACATTGATGCTAGAAAGCCTATTCAGTATGAGACAGCTCCAACACGATCTACAATTCTGAACAAACTGATATATCTCGGGGTAAGCTTTACCCGTCTGCCAAACCGTTTAATACCTTTCATTGGTGATACATACAATAAGACATAGTCTCCAACCTGAAATTCTAAGGACCGTCATCTCTGATCTGCGTAACTCCTCTGTCAGCTCTAGGCTACAAGAATACGCTCTTGAATCAACACTACCTTCTCTGAAGTTTGCCTCACAAGGTCTGGTCAAAGCAGTAAACTATCCTCCGGCTCTGTCCAACAAATTGGAGACCTACATGGCCTTCCATTCAATGCCTCATAAGAAGCTATACGTATAGTCGATTGATAACTATTGTTATATGCAACCTCAACCAATGGTATATGATCTTCCCAGTTGCCTTGGAAATCTACCACACATGCCCAAAGCATGTCCTCTAATATTTAGTTGACTCTCTCTATTTGACCATCTGTCTGTAGGTGGAAAACACTACTATAAGCTAGTTAGCCGCCGAAAGAATTCTTGAAGCTCTTCCAGAAATATGATGTGAATACTGAGCCACGATCTGATACAATCGTCTTTGGAACTCCATACAATCTCACAATCTCCCGAATGAAATTTTTTTCATAAGTTTCTACAATGTGTGTTGTCTTAACTGGCAAGAAGTGTGCCAATTTCGTCAATCGATTAACAATTATCCAAATGGAATCATTTTCTTTTCTAGGCCTCAACAATACCATAATGAAATTCATTGAAATATATTCTCACTTCCATTCAGGAATGGGTAAGGGCTACAGGGTACCAGCTAGTCTCTGATGTTGCCTTCATATTTTGATAGGTAAAACATTTAGATACATACTGCACAACATCCCTGTTTTCGTCAAAAAGTTGGTTTCGTTGTGGAATTCATTATATCTTCAATCGATTACAACGAATTCAAAAGAAATAGCCTTTTTATAAGACTTCTTTTACACAACAAAAGGAAAATTACAACTTTTTAGAAACAAACGCATGATCGTTGTTTGGATCGCTGCTTACGCGGGATCTTTGCCTGTGCCAGGGGTGCGTTAGCCCGTGGACCAACAAATCACGGATCATGATTGAATCGTGAAGGCTTTGGGGATTCTTCCTTCGTTTATCGAAGTAGGAATTTGAAGTGAATATCTTATTGTAGTAAGATGATCACTCTTCTTAAGATCAAGTCAAAGCTCCAATCTCAAGGAATTGCCAAAAGCTCGAGTACTCTGCTCTGTCTGCTCTGCTCGATCTTCCCTCCTCCTCAAAAATGACCCTAGGGGGGTATTTATAGCCTCCAGGAGAAGTTCAAGTAAAAACACCACGTTCTGGAGAAAATGTGCCCGCGAGACAGTGTTTACTGTCTTAGCGGTGTTCGTGGGAAAATTCGTTGCTTTCTTCACTGATTCCATTGCTATCTCAAATA